>LUCM01008161.1:23729-36876 GCA_008360955.1 Fasciolopsis buskii | reverse complement strand
AAAAAAGAGAAGAGATTAGTTCTGATGTGAACGCTTGGAAGGCGACCGTCCATGTGGTTTAACTGTCTTATGCCTTAAGAGAACCTGTCTCCCTGAGATATACTTGGATAAGATCTGGTATCACACTGCATTGTCTTACTGCTGGAAGAATGTCCATAGATATGCCATCGAGAATGATGGCAACTATTCTCTCTGGCGGAAGCTACGGTGACGCCATAACAATTACACAACCTCACGTTTATAAGTCACAACGCTGTAGAAAACGAAACGAGAGAACACCAGTGATTGAAAGATCCATATATTAACTTCATCGAGCGACACAATAATCGTAAAAAAATAACACAAAGAGAGCGCAAAGCCAAGAGAACAAATTCTAAATTCGAGACGAATTATCTCGTTGTCGGCGCGATCTGACTGAGACATGAAAACGGCCATTAAGAGGCAGCTAAATAACTGAAACAACAAAGTGGTAAGTAATAGCTTGCCAAACTGTTCTCCGTCCACTTTCATTTAATAATGACTTTTATCAGATAGGTCGTCGAGCCGCGAGTTCTCCGTGGAAAACTTGCGTGAACCCTACATCGAAGAACGGACAAATTATAGAAAAGATCCCCTACAAGAAAGGATGCTCGAGGTTACTTGGCGATCGATAATTTGCGGCTCCTGCACCCCAAACAGGGGTTATTCTTGCGAACCGGTCAGGAGCCTTGGGCTCAAACGTCTTACTACACAAAGCAATAGGCGTTGAGTCCAGCATCCGGAACTCGAAGCAGGTGGCAAACGCCCATCTATTATCCACTCTACGCTCGAAGCAATGTGTAGGGCGGTCCACTGATTACTTTGTGCAATGACCGATCAGCTATGGATTCTATCGTCCTGTGTCATCACTAGAGGTTTTGGTCGAAAGGTAGTCAATCCGCTCAAGCAGCAAAGAATGATTAACGTCGCTTGAACCAAAGCTTTAGTTCTGGCAAGACCTGACTGCAAGGCACGTCGAGTGGCTGAGTGAAAGTCCATTTTACTGGATGAAGTATATTCTTCTACTCCAAGGTGTTAAGACAATTCGCAGTTCAACCTCAAAGCCGTCCTCACCCGCGAGGGAGCTCAGAAGAATGTTTCCTCATGCCCCTACTCATATTTACTTTGAGATAAACCGTTCCGTCATCGAGGCAACGCAAGGCGTAACTCCAAGTCGAGGTTCAGTCTGATGGCAACGGTAGATTCGGCAGATGATGCATAACTTCGAGCTGAATGAACTTGCTACCAATATCCTCCACCAACGAAGGTCATTCTGCAAGTGTAACCTTCAACGAGCTTGCCACCCGAAATCGCGCAACAGTGAATGCTATTATCGCCACTGTTCTGGTCCTCAAGGGGAACTCTGCGGTTTTCACGTAAGTCTGGAAAATAATTTGGCTAAGGGGCAATGGTGACCGCCCACACTGCGCTGTCTATTCCTGTTAACCACAGTTTGTGTTTGGTCCACATGGGGACTCGGATCACCATAATGCCATTTTCCTATTATGCGACTGTCACTTCCATCAGGGTTAATAATGCAAGAAGCCACGGATACACTGATCGCAGCCTTCTAGCACTAGATCTGGGAATGCGACGCTTTGTTCCCTCCTGTTTTGCAGTCCCTTGGATATAACTCCAGTAATCACCATCGAGCTTCCAGACCACGTAAAACAGCAAGGCAAGCCTCACTCACCGGCGTATTTCTCCAAAGTCACATTTTCTATACAAAAGATCGTGAGTGGTGGAAAAAGATAAGATGCTGCTGCAAACCAAACAACAAACGGAACACAACACAAAACCACGTCGTCTAACATACAGTGAGTCCCGTCACAACCAGATTCACCTTGGCGTGGTGTGACGGCATTGCGTGCCTCCTGATCCACGAGATAAGATGGCTTATCTCAAGCCGAGGAGAGATCAATCATAGCCTGAAGTCAATGGGTAGGGCTTGACGAAGTAGTTCCTGGTTGTCCGGTTTGGGGGTTGATTGAACTGGTAACTCAGCTCGGAAAATTTACTGAAAGAATAATTGATCCAAGTAGATGGACTTCCCATCAGCCGTACCTCGCTGCCTTGCGGTCAAGTTTTGTCAGAACCAGAGGCTTTGGTTGAGAACCCTAATCGTTCTTCTGCTTGGTGGCTGGACTCCCTAGTAGTACCCGTCCATCAATCCGCATGAGTCACACGCCGACGAAGAACTCCATATTGTATCGGTCGTCGCGCAGGCTAATCAGGACCGCGCTGCCCATTGACAAGTATGCGACTGCCTATTCAACCTATCGCTTCTGTTTCCAACCCAATCTGTTTGCCCCTTCTGCCTACCCAATCCAGTATCCTCCAATCGATAACACGCGTCCCGACTACTTGCAAACGAATTTATTGTCAAGTAAGTGAGCTAAAGCCGTTTTCCAGTCTGGCGGCTCATTTTCTCAAGCCTCGTCAGCCTCTGAATCTCGGTTCCTTCAGTGTGTGCACTTTAATGCAGACTGGCCAACAGGTGTGTTTGGCTCACTATCGATTGATGTCTGCTGCGTGAGAAAAACGTGAATTTAGGATTCGAGTAGAGTAATTCAGCTAACTGCGCCGAACGTCTCGTCAAGATATTTTCTTCACACTTCAGCAAACGAAGCAACTCAAGGTACGGATCAGCACGATGTAGGAATAGACTTCATCATCATCGTCATCATCATCATCGTTCAGCGTTAAACAGCAAGGCAAGCCTCAATGACTGCTGCCTTTTCCCCAGAGTTACAAACGTTTCTACAGAAAGTGTGAATATCCAAGAAGGACAAAGAGTAAATCTACACAGGTGTGGAAAGATAACACTCTACTGGCCACACCGGAACAAGTTCTAACTGTACCAAACGGCACTCTTCCAGTTATCCTGATTCGATAGAAAATGACAGCACGATCGCCACTGTTCACGGTTCACTGCCATATCCTTCAGTGCCTACAGCCAGCAAGTCGACCCCAACCGCGAAGACATGAGACACCCACTTTACCTAACTTCGCTGTACATTTTCTCATCTCACGTTGCCCACGGTCATCTGTTTGGCCTCCACATGGCTTCTTCCATTCCCTACGGAGGAAACACAAAATAGGGCACGGTAGGTAGACGAGTGTTCGTCATACGCCAACCGTGACCCAATCCAGCTTTGTCTACAAAGTTCACAGGCTGAAACCAGTTGTTCTCAGACAAGTGGCACCAATAAACCAGATTCTACCTCCGTTTACTCAGCGCGGTCACTCCATCCGATCTAGCCATACTCGTAAGACATCGGTGTCGAAAACTCTCCAACCCGACGAACATCGCCCCACTACGCCATACTCCCCGCTCTCTGCAAGTCCGGTATCAACAGAACTGAGCGCACCGCAGCACAATTACAACACGACCTTTTCAATTTCCGTGAAATGTCAGGCGCGGAACGCCACAAGGTGCTTCAATCCAGCGTAAGCTGTCGAGTCTTGGATATACGGATATTTACCTCCACTCCCGAGGTACCATCGTTGGACGTGCAGCTACCAAGGTAGGTGAGACGGTCCACCATTGTTATTTCCTATCCATCCAGAATCAAGTACGGCACTACTGTCGTCCAGTCCTGTAACAGTACTTTGCACTTTGAAGGTGCAAAGCACATGCCGAACCGAGGCACCATCTCCGACGAGTCTATCTAGTTGCCCTGTTGTGCGATGGTCGCAAGGCTCGAACAGGCACACGACCTCGTCTAGCGTAATCTACGTTCGCACTACTTCCTTCCACTTCCCAGTTCGACTCTACAATCCCGGAGACCTTCTCTAAAGCATTTTGCCATCGACATCGTCCATGACCGGAAGTTGAACCAAGAATGGGAGAATGGAACATCCACTTGTCGCAATCGCCACTAGTTGTTTCGAATGAACGTGACAGTTCACCGTATACTCCATAACGCGACCATACGTAATGCGAGTACAATGCTCGCAACAGGTTCACAGTCTTCGTTGGCATACCTTCCGGGGTGTAGAGCACTTAGAGTAGCTGCCGGTCGAATCTACGCGAAGTCGAAAGCCACCTTCAGATGCTCGAGGAAAGACTACGATCGTAGGCGGCGGTTGCGTGTGGCGTCATTTCGAGTCATCTGCCGAACAGAGTGAAATGTGGTCTATGCAACTCGACCCTGGCCGAAATCCGGCATGCAGTTGGCGGATATTACTCTTGCGAATCGGTGTCAACCACCGCAGCATTATCGAAGCTAACACCTTAGTAACTATCGAAAAAACTAATCCCACAAATGATTGCTGCCATGGGTCACTCCGTGTACCCTTCTTGAAGATGGGTATAATCAGTGACTCACCCCACGATAATGGGATCCGCTCCTCGTTCCAAATATCAGGAAGCAAAGAGGTAAGTGATTTCATCAGCACTTCTCCACCCAATTTGAAGAGAATTGAGGGGTCATTGGGACCGACTGCTTTTCCCCTCTTTAGAAGCCGAATATTCGACTGCACTTCCACTTCCGTTGGGGGATCAAGTGACACCTCGCAAGGAATCACAGATCCAGACGTGGACTAAATACGTAGCGGTGTGGCCACCTAAACTGATTCCTTGAAGTGGCTGTGCCGCAATGCGGTCCAGCCTTTGTTCTCTGCCATGGATGAGCTCTCCATTCCTATCGCAACGGACTCAACTAACCGAAGTTCAACGCCCACCACTGTCGCGCATAAGCTTAAACAGTCCTTCGATCCGTTAACCTGAAGCGGCGCTTCCTTCCATATCTTCGCTTACCTTAAGCCTACCAGTTTATCGGCGAACCAATAATCTTAATAGACTTAATCGTCAAAGCTGACGCCGCAACTGTCGATGCACCTTAGTCACCTTCTTGGTTAGGGAGCTGTCGTTTTTGATTCATTAGACCCAGCGACACTTGTGAGATCCAGTGTCTTTGAGGAATGCTAGATCTAGGACCACAGGCGAAATCTTCTGCCGAATGCATAGCCTGCTTAACTTGATCCCACTGGTCGCAGTTCTTAGTTCATCGGACAGTTCTGTTTCAACATCTGTTTGCAAACAGCCGAATCAAGAATCAAACGTTCGACAGCAATCGGTTTGCGGCCTGCGTCGATGGCCATTCAGCTGCAGCAAAAATCACATTAAAACTAACGCATGGTCCGATTCGACGTACGTGGTCCAGTATGATCTGCAATTTTGGACAGAACCGACGGACCAAGCATGCTTCCGATGCATCAGGTTTTCCGACTTGTGCATTAAAATCAGCATCCACCACTAAAATGTAGGAGCCTTTGCTTTTGTGAATAAGAGTGGCGAGTTCGTCACAAAACTCCTTCTTTGGCGTGTCAGTTCTACCGGTCTATTGAGACATATGCTGAGATGACAGTCAGGTTTCGTTTAACACAAATCTCCTTCCGAATGCAGACTGATCTCTGCAGTCCTAGGTAGCACAGACGACTGTTAACTGGGATCCATTCTAAGAGGGAAGCTCCGGCTTTATCACTCAAGTCTATTCCTGCACCGCGCGTTGACCCACAGCTTGAGCTGCTTTGTTTCCTGACTTGTGGAGAGAATATCTTGACGAGGCATTAGACGCAGTTAGTTGGATATTCTACTGGAATTCTGAATTCGTGTTTCACTCACCAAGCAGCACTCAGTCGAAGTGAAATTCACTGTCAGAGCTAAACGCGTTTGTTGACCAGCGTGCGTGGGAGCGTGCAGATTGAAGGAATTGAGATTCAGAGGCTAACGAGGCTTGAGAAAAAAATATGAGCAAGCAAATTGGGAACCACTTACTACACTATTTGACAGTGATCGTTTGCGAGTATCGGACGTGTTATTTGGCGGATTTTTTATGTGGCAGAATTGGCAACATGATTTGGCTGGAGATATAAGCGTTAGGTTGAATTTAAGTGAGGGATTTTGGAGCACTGCCATACTCATCCCTACCCACCTCACTCGATGCAGTGAGAAGTGTTGCATTTTGTTGGAGCGTATGCCGAGATTTCAAATAAACTGCGCTTTACACTACTATCCTTCTGGACGCCGACTGATCCCTGCAGTTTCACGGCAGTGACCTGGCTACATCCCAAGAAATAGTTTGGTCACGGGCAACAATACAACTTTCATTCGGCGCCTGAGTCCGATTTTAGCAAGTTTCTCACTTTCTTCAACCGGCTAGTAGCCTATCGAGCACAGCATACATGATAGCAATGGGTTCCCCGACATACGCCAAGTCCCGTAGTTGAGCACCGGCGAAGCTCCGATTATCTCCAACGAATGCTTAATCTGGAGATCATTTGACTGTCAAAAACCTGTGAGCACTAGTTTTAAACACAGTTTCAAAGAAGTCGCTGGGGGGCGTACAGGGATTAAGGCCCACTCAATCGAAAAAATACTGCAGATGCAGATCCTTGCATATCAAGCCTCATAGCAGGTCTAGCCGGGAAGAGGATTTTCTGTCATATCTCTCTTGCCCAGAGGTACAATCAAATATTAGTCTCACAAGCAGATATATGGAAGAGCAGTGACTGCCTCTTCCGATCCCTTCAGTCTGTCGAGGATGTTATTTGGGCTCAGCCACGGCGCTCAGGCAAGCGCCGCACATCCAGATGATACTATCGTTGTTAGCTTCAACAGGGTAGGACATCTAATCCATTTTAACGGCATTATGTACGCATGAGTGTAACGGAACGGGCATGCTCATTGATCCCTATGGCCCACTATATGAGAGGCGGGAGCTGAATGGCAACCGTGAACACCACCCTGCATAGTTGGGCATTGAAATAATTAGGTCACCTAATAGTGCAGTCGTTCCACACCTAGCACAGACTGACCACACCGTGAATGTGATGCAAGCCTTCCTGGCCCTGTATGAGGTCAGAGGTCAACAATCTAGATTGGCAAAATGTTCCCTTTTGAGCACCGCGGAAGCTGTCGTGATCCGTCTTCAAAATCCCCCGCTGTGCGATCAAAACCAATTTGTGGTTGCCCTCCGATTCCCCTGGCCCACCCTCCGTCCCAGTGCAAATCTTAGACCACAAAACAATTAACACAACACGTTCATCTTTTTTCGGGTTATGAATGCAACACTACTACCTATATTTTCATCTCAGTAAAGTAATCCCTCCTAAAAGTCCTTCTCAGTACATCGTGATTTAATGGCATGAGTACGAATCACAGAACGAGCGTGTTCGTCAACTTGTGTTTTCTTAACGTGTTCAGTGGGAATTTTCAAGGAATATAAAATTTCACTGCATCGGGTGTGGTAATAACCCGGGCGATAGCAAACTGCCGCCTACCGCCAAGTGCTTTGACACCGTTTAACTCGAAATATGGTCACGGTAAATGTGCAGGAGTACCTGGTCGCTGTAGACTCCACAAGATTTTTAGGACGGTATCATTAGTTGGAATCAAACCCACACAGCAACCGCAGCTGCCTGATTAAAAGACGGTATGTCCTTCGGGCTCGGTATAGTTTATTCTGTGGTTTGTATTGCGTGTAAGAAAAACGAATGTCCACTTTCAAAGTCAGTTTATCGTCGGAGATGCACCTACTTATCAAAAGAAGTCTTTCGCACCTATAGTCTGATGTACTATATATACTCCCGAATTTATATGTGAAACGGAGAATGAACCTGGCATGTAAAAGCGCCGAAGGCATAAAATCCAAGGACCACCGGAATTCCTGTCCACATTCTAAACTAGCCGGTTCACTGGAGCGAGCTGAGCGCAAACCCTACGAATATCACCGGAAAATCCTGTCTCGCTTTGAACCCTTGGGGTTCATGAACTAGTTACGAGGCCTTATGATGTCTCGCTTGGATGGCCAGTCGCCATCCCGTTTTTTTTGTAACCATATGTCCCCTTGTACATTTGGACAATCACATTCTGAGTACACGTTCCCGCCTTTTGTCTGTTTCCGGGACATACAATGTGACCAAATGCATGTGATCAAAACTCTTCCGTGCGGTCTTCTCAGAGGCGATCTCTATAATTGTTATCATACCCGTCAATTTCTTGCTTGAAAGTAAATTTCGCGCACGCGGTAGCTGCAAGCGTATGCTACTGTCTGGTACTTATACATAGTCCCCGTCCAAATACAAACGGTTAGCACCTATAGCCTTATTCTCATCTTCGCACCTGACGAACGCTGGGGTCTCGTTCCTACACCCTTTCATCAAAAGCAAAATTTCTGAAATGGCGCTGTGGTTTGAACTAAGCAATTTAACAAGAAGACTGCATTATAGTAAACATTTTATTTAGATTCATTTAAGCATTGACATCAGGATTTACACTTCGTTAAAATCATCTCGAAGATTATTGTATTCGTCAACTCGTCGGCGAATCTTCGACCTTGAAGCCCAAGTTATATAATCTTCCATTGCCCTGTAGATGTGTTAAAAGAGTAGAAATACACGCTCTTAGATATCATATAACTAAAACCCAGAAGTTTTATCACAGAGAGAAATTCTGAGCGTAGCAGACGACCAATAAACTGGAGTAACGATCTTGGGTAGTAGGACAAATCCAATCACCAAACTCACCAGAATATTATTGGGCTTTCACATCCTCTATATCATGTGGTAATAGCGCACTGTTTCAAGGGGGATGGCCCTGGTCAATTTTAATCTACCGGATAGTGAAGCGAGAGACATCAAGGTACGAAATACTCAGGAATCATTAGCGACGGATATTTTCCAGAGGCTGTTTTCCGATCATCACGATTGCAGAACAAGTCTTGATAATGTTCAGTTACAAGACATGCTATGCATAATTCAAGAACAAATTCCGTGTGCTTCCGGCGAGGACTGGTTGTACCGGATTGGGTAGTTCATGACGTCCTAGAAAAGCCACGGGATCTCCGTCGGAAGCAGATGAGTCAACGAAACTTTCTTCTTGCACTTGCGTGCTAAATTTTACCTAAGATTTACAATTCTTTAGCCATGGCCCACAGTTCTTTAGCGCCGAGGCAGAGACTGCAATCGAGTCAAATCAAAACGTCGAAGTAACCTGAGATCAACGAATGCCGAAAAAGTTTACTTTCTCACTAAAGTTGAGGTTGGAAAGCTTGGTAGACAAACGGGATGTGTCAATCATAATCTTACAGATGGGTATCGTAACGATATTAAACGCTGCGTCGTCGAACCATCTGGCACAAGCCGTGTAACTCCACCATCTCTCTCTCTGGTAAAAAATACCGTCCGCTTAAGTGTAGCGGAAAAGCTCAACTGTTCGAATTCGTTGAAGATCTCTTCCAGAATGTCGAAGATATTAACTATATGGTCTGTGAGAGAGTTTGTTGGTTTCTATGTAACTGTGCACCTAAGAGCTTTCAATGGATGGACATACTTAAATATTACAACTACTGCAATAAGTAGCTTTTCAATATGAACAGCTCACCTCTAAATGATTAGCATGATAGGGGGGTGGTGTGTCAGGCTCCGAGTCGGCTACTCGCCCTGAACGCCAGTCTATGGGAGTTGGCTAAACCCTGATTCCAAACTAAACACGGGCGGCGTACGAAGAATACGGTTATGTACTCATCAGCGTCTGTGGACGAGAGGTGCACTGGACGTCAGGCATACGAAATGAACAGTCAGCTACCGGTCTTCAATGGGTTGCGTGACCATCAGATCGTCTTGCTGCCGTGTGGATTAGACCATCTGATCAAAGGCTCGGAATGGGCCACCTTGAATCAACTTCCTACTTCAATTTGGGAAACCGTGTGGTACCACGCCCACAAAAGAAACATGGGCCATCGACTACGTGAAGATGGAGAATGACAGCCCTTACAGGTGCGGTAAAATCTGCACACTTTCTTTTACCTGTCCTCTTTCTTGTTCACTGTTTTCATCCATCGTCGTGGTTTCGATGGCACATAACCTGTACTCAGATTTGGGCAAAACATATAGGATACATATGAACAGGTCGATTTGACGTCATCTTCTAGGATACGGATGAAACGAAGAATTCTTCCTGGTTGTGCATTCCCAATTAAACTAGTATCCACCTAAAAAAGTGGTTGCACTGATAGTCTGAAGGCAACGCATATAAGTGATATCTGTTCATTCACATTCTCACATTTGAAACTATTAAAACGGTAAACTGAGAGCTTGCAACATCGATCTTAGTAAAGAATTTTAAACAAAATGTCTTCGGAACCTTCCGATAATTGTTGATTTGATTCGTCTGCAAACACAATACTGAAGTTTGTGCTTCGGGGCTAAAGAATTATGGGTCACCGTAAAAAATTTCAGACGGGCAAAAATTAGGCCAGAAAAGTAACAAATGAGTATGTTTATGACTAACAGCTGTGGATTGCAATTCACTCTAGTGCTTCTTGGAAAGAAAAATGGGAAAGCCCAGTCCAGTAACGCGAATGACAAAACGTCTACCTAACCAAGACTGAATGCATAGACGACCACGAACGTGGCTAGGGAAGTCTAGAATGGGGGGAAAATGTCAATGAGAAACGTCATTAGCTTTGTTGTTTTCTCAGTCAACTAATTAATAAAATCAGCGAATGTAACAATCCGGAGCCGCACAAACGGACAAAAATGCGCAATTGAACATACCAACCGTCGTCCCAGTTTATGATGACATGTTTAAGAGGACTATGCTGCTTACACTAGGGCATACTCACAAACCACGGTCGTTGAACAATTTTTTAAAGAATATTAATCATCTTACCGAGTGACGAGAAAAGCCGGATCGCGAACGATATCTGGACCCACACGCACATGACCTTGCTCAACGAATGTGACTGCGGCCTTCATTGTTTCAGCCATATGGGAGCGCATTAGAACAACCGGTAAGCGTCGCCGACAAAATGATGATGCGCTGACTTTGGAGGCAAGCATTAGGCTCCTCTTGGTAGGGATGAGACCCAAACTATGTCTACATTGTTTGGTTTTGTATAACAAAGGAAAATAAACTAACAGTTTTGTTGTCAACAAGCTTGTCATTTCAAATCTCCAAGGGTCTGTTTCGTCGATATCTTTCAGTTTGTTTGCTACCTCACGTATCCGCCGCGACAGTCTATTGTATCTAGGAGTTTTGGTGAAGATACAAGAACAGATCAAAAACAATGAACTGCTACTATGTGTTAGAGAAACAGCGATAAATACGAAAATTGGGGAAAAACTTGCCGATGGAAACTCTGAAGAAATTCGCACCATTAATCAGTGGAAAGCAGAATCACGGATTATGCATGAATGGCTAGACAACCTTTCAGAGAAGGATCTAAAGTGCACCGACTGAAGATCTCTGGATAGTTTGTAATTCGTTAGGTTTTCACAACGACAGTTCGCTCGATTGCGCTGGCCGTAAAAAACCGACAATTTATCCGCTGCAGGGTTAGGACAATGCATCACGCTTGTAAACGGGATAAATTTAACAACAAAGCAATCTAAAGATGTTTTTCGATCGTTTTGTGAGAGAATGTGACCAAGAAATAAAAACTTGATGTATTTTCCGTGGTGGAACGCATTCTTATCTTAGCAAGGTCTGGGGGGGGGCACGAAGACTCGTCGTTGTGATCAGCCAATCAGCAATTATTGCCACACAAAACTTATGAAACCAACCGAGGGAGGACAAACAAACCAACCAGCCCTGGGGCCTCGAGTCGCAAGATGACTGTCCATACAAAACCAGAAACTGACGGAGCCAACCAATCAGGAGGTCCGGAAGGCAACTGGTGTGCACTTACCAAATCTAAAGTGTAATATTTTGTTGGATCGGTTCTCATGTTTCTGCAGGAGCGGACGCTTGCAAATTGATACCGGAAGAGAATTTCTACAGTAGATGCTACAAATTAGTAAGCTTATCCGACACCCAACAGAACAGGAAAGACTAAATGCTGAAGCTTGCATGCAATTCTTTTCAACCAGCCTATGGGCTATTTAAGAGATCTAAAATAAGGAGACTAACACAAATACTAATATTTAGCGAGCTAAAACGATGTAGATGGGTTAATAGAGAATCTTATGCAACTGCCGCAAGTCTGAAATCTTGAAGTTGGCGACTGAGATTGTTGCCGGACAAATTTAGTGCATGATGCATGATACAATTTCCATGAAACGTTTGCGTGAGGGCTCTTGAGCGAAATACCAAGCGTGGAGATGATGAGCTGCTGAGTTTGTCATGGAATTACTAAGCCCACAAGTCGCGAGAAACCACGCTAAATATCTTGCACAACAATCAGATAAGCTACCAACTTAAGGATAACATCTTAGCTTCGATTGTGGACTACAACGAAACCGGACATAAAAACCGCTCGCAAACGAGAACCACCTACGTATAATCAGTCTCTTGTTACCTAAAACATTTAAGCAAAACAAAGGATGCAGAACTGGTCAAGATGAGCGGTTTTAGAAAAGAATCATAGTAAGTTTTTAATTTTTACCTTTTCACTCTATTTATTAATGAAACGAAAGTGTACATTATTTTTCGGGAAGGCGGCCGCAGCCAACAGAGGGCTGCCTAGAGGGGAAGTCGGCCGGCGGTGGGAGGATTCGAACCCGCGACCCTCACGTCCGGACGTCACGATCTTATCCACCGGCTAGGTAACCAATGAGCATCCATACCTATTGAAGCCAAAGCTATTTTGAGCGAGGCTCCATAGCCTATTGGTTCACCTGCACTCTGTAAACACCGCAGCTTCATACAACAATCCGTCTCATGAGGAACAGTCGAAAAATAGCTTTTCGTTTGGGATCTCTGTGAACGTCAATAAGTTTGTCGACTGCGGCGAACACTACGAACAAATTGCCATTAACTTACACGTAATCAGACTCCAGAGTTAGTTGAAAAGAGAGTAGACTTTGTTTATCAAGTAATAAACAGTGTGCTGAATACCGCTCACTCTGTTTCCTCTAAGAGGTAGCCTACACATAATTTGCTCAATATTAATCTTACACCTACCCGAATATAAATACTGAAGAGAAGGGTATATCCGAAAAGAAACTGAACACTTTGAGAAAAACAACGTGGCGAACAAGCTCATTTTCAGTTATTCGTATTCATACCAATACATAACATTAAATATGGTCTGGAGATGGTTCAAGGGAAAATGTCGGTTTGCAGTCACATCAGTTCACAACTCTAAGAATGCGTCTGTGTGTGTGTGTGTGTGTGTGTGTG
>LUCM01008159.1:51931-77744 GCA_008360955.1 Fasciolopsis buskii | reverse complement strand
TGGATAAAGTGGTAGCACAAGAGTAACTTGACGCGGTACTAGTATTAGTATTAGTATTAGTATTAGTATTAGTATTAGTATTAGTATTAGTATTAGTATTAGTATTAGTATTAGTATTAGTATTAGTATTAGTATTAGTATTAGTATTAATGTTATCATTTTTAGTAGTAGTAGTGGTAGTAAGTCAGCCTTGCCCCGCTAGACAGAAACAGATGCACATGGAATGAGTCTAATTTGTCTTATTTTTCTTTATAATGAACGTTTTTGTATGAATAATGAGACGGTTTAAACTTTTCCGTCAAAGTGCATTTGTCTAAAAGATCACAGTGACACCATGGGGCTGTTAAAAAAAGGAGGTAAATACCACATTACTGGTCTGACTACATCGTCGACTCGATATAGTTAGTTCGCATCAGTTACTATTGAAATCTCAGCTATATTTCTCTGGGGGACGCATATATGATAGGTGAATGTATCCATTACCGGCTTACTTCTGCGTGATTATCGGTCAACCGTGCATCCGAACAGGATTCCCAGCTAACTAGTACATAGACGCAATCTCGTCTGTTATCATCACATATTCCTGCACCGTCATCTAATGGAAAAAGACACCATCAATTTGCTGCACTAAAGCTAGTCTCTGAATTTGGCGTAAGTTGGTTGTAAACATCGCAGACAAACCTGTAAATCCGTAACAAACAAGATCTTCGACGCATTAATACCAACGGTAGTAGGTCTGAGCAAATCGCAGACGCTGTGAGAAAATAGGATGCGTCCGATGAAGTCGCTTTTTATACTCAAAGAGGCTCGAGCAAGCAAACTAGTAAGTTAGTCAAGAGGCTATTAGGATTTCCAGTGAGCATAAAAACCCGTTGTCTGTGAAGATTGTAACCAGGTGACACTAATCGAAACACTATCGTGTGTATCATCTCACTGAATGAAAGTTGTTCGTCTTCGTTGGGGTAGAATTAATTCTATCCATGGGGCTCCCATGGTTTTGTTTCGTTTCTGTGTCGCGTTCAGTCACGCGCGTGCTGCTGCTGAACGTTTCCCGTCAGACTGGATACCCCCTACCGTGCCGGTCTCTGCCCTAAAATACTGACTCTGTCCGCATTGTTTTTCTTCATACGGTCCTTGATGGTAAAAGTTGCGGATTTGTGAAGATTCCTTAGTTCTCTAATTCGTGTTCTTTTTTCGTGATTTGCCCAGTCCAATCATGATCAAATCCGCATATCGTGAAAATGCTAGATGAGCACAGATTGTGTCAAAAGAACAGAAATTTCGATAGGAAGAATCTGGTAGGTTTTATGACTATCTTCGCAAAATCTCCCTGGATTGCCCTGAATGATTCGGACTGTCTCTTTTCTCAGTTGAATTTTGAGTTTATTCACCATGATGTCGCCATAGCAACGGATTTATAACCAGCCTTATGTAACTCACAAAATACTGTCCTGTTGTGTTAAGACTTCTATTTGTTCTTGCCAGATCCACGATTGAAAGATGTAATTTGAGCATCATTTCAAGTGACTGAAATAAGGTCTTCATGAATTGCTAGAAGTACCGTGGAGTGTGACAACATTATTTAAAATCTGAGCCAAGAGTAGAATAACATAACCCGGAACAAAGTGGAAGATCCTTTGGAAACAGAAAGGACCTCTGCGTAGTGATGTGGTATCGACATAAACGAATGTTTCGAAGTAGAAAAAAATCGCTACAAAATGGGATCTTTGAGAAGAAAAAGACGAAAAATATTGCAATCATGTTCAAATATCAGTAAATTCACTAGTTCCTAGCCGGAATCGGCCTACCGCAATACGGCAGTAGTACCAGCATTAGGACATACTGGATCGCCCACTCGGGCACTCATCTAGAGATACATTCAACAGACAAGATCAAACTGACATGCCCCATTCTGACCGCTGTTTTCCGTGGTGTACTCTTGAAGCCGATCTTGCATCCAATGTAGTATGTGTGTCCGTGTGTTGGTGCACATACGTGTTCCTAAGTTTTCCCCGGGATCAGAGTTCCATTGACAGGACATCTTCGCCGGTAATGTCTCAAACATGTGGAGCTGACTGCGAGGGCCAAAATTCTAAACCGTGGGTCCTGTCACGACACTTTCAACTTCGTTCCAACTGTGTCCGTCATTGCAAGTCATCTAGGAAATCCACTTGCATATTAGTCAATTAACGCGAACTCCGTCTTTGGCCGGCATTATTGTCGGTCATACTGAAGTCCTCATTCAACTTCAATCAGTTTGCCAACCGCGGACGGATCATTCTTTGTACAAGGTAGAACCTAGGACATTCGTACGAACTGTTTTTTCTGACTCAAACAAAATATCCGAAGCATAGTTGACCTCCGTAATTTTGCCAACACAAACAGCCTACTCATTCGAGATTCATTTGAACGTGTCAATTAAAAAGTAGAGTAAAAGTATCGGCTTCTTTTCAAAATTAACGCACTGAATCAAGAAATTTGGTTGCCTGATTTTTGACAAAAGCTGAAATGATCCAATTTCGACGAGTTTTTGATTTCGATGGGATTCGAGCCCACGAATGGACGCAATCTTTGCATTTGGACTACGTGTACACCACCGGCTGAGCCACAAGACCGTCTCGATCGGTGTTTGGATATTTCACCTGAGGATCAATTATGTGATCATAGGGCACTCATGATCGTGAACACTTTCGCAATTTGACTTTGAGAATTTAGAAGTCAGCAAGATCACTCATGACATACGAAGCAAGATGTCTTTGACTGGAAGTTCTTCTAGAAAACTGCAATACAAAACAGTTGAACAAATAAACTGACAAATCAGCCAACCAGTTGTTAAATGGAATATTCAGCACTCCGCTACGCATCAGCATGTTAACGTCACTAGACGGCAATTAATCGGCGACCGTCAGTTTATCGCGGAAATGCCCGCCGTGTCGGCTTTCGGTTGTCAAATGCTGGGATAAATTTTCTGAAGTGCATAAAATCAGTTGGTTCGTACTATCAAACTATCACGCAGAATTGCTAATGATTGATAATTCAAATACAATGTAGTTTCGAAATATCCGTTGCATATCCAAATGCAAGTCGATGTAAGATGTTTCGAATAACGGTTCATTGATTTTCAAATTTCAAAAATTTACGGTCATTTGCACAAAGAACCCCTTGCTTTCTAGTCGGCATTGATCACCGTAGTTACACTGATTTGTTCAAACAACCCAGTAACCGATCAAACCATCAAATGAACTATAAACCTATTTTATTTGGTCAACGGTCATCCGGCATGCCCAAATGTAACAAGCGATAAGGTAAATCATAAAGATCAATGCTAATTCTATTCAAGTTTAATATTTTATAGGGGAAAAGTTGCCTCAAGAATATGAAATGCGCGGCATCTGTAGAAGAAGATACTGGTGGTTGCGTACATCACTGTTCCCGTTGTTAGTGTGCTTTTCGTTCGTTTGTTTCTCAAAATTCAGATATATCGACTGACTTCTAACTCAATTAGGGTCAGGATGAATAAATAAGTTTAATATTTTGTGATCTCTTTCTTGCCAGATGCTATCGGTGTAATCACATTGATTGTGAATTATCCCGGTCTTTTTCGAATGATTTCCTCATTCAGGCTTCTCGCCTGGTAGCGAACAGAACCTATCTAGTGTAAATGTCTACCCTTCCTCTCTGACGCTACCTTTCTTTCTCGGAATTGACCTTGAATGACCCTCATTGATTTTGCCAATGGTGTGCTTGTCCCGTGACGGCACAAGTGCAAACGAAACCAATGTCCGGCACGAGTGCCCGGCCACATCACGTCTTTTATCTTTTGTATCTTTTACAAACCTATGATTCCGACTTTGTCAGTAACTTGAGGTCAAATTGCAGCAGCGCTTTACAGTGTCAGCCGACAGGCAATCATTGTTTAAAGGTGATAAAACCCCGGTGAAAGAAACAGTAACCGTATACAGCTGAAATCAGTTGGCGTTAGTTAGGGGTTATTTTGAGATCGGTCCACTTTGGTGGCCGTGCACGGTGCACACTAATTGCTTGAGTGTTATCCATTTCAGTGGTGACAGGTTTTATGTCCTAAATTTATCAACAAAGACTGGGAGAAACACAAAATTTACAACTATTCTGAGTGGCTTATTTGAAATTATAAGTTGCAGAGCAGTGCCAGCATTTACGAAGTCACAAATAACTGGCAACTTGGACTAGCTCAAAAGCTTGAACGGAAAAGGCGAAAACTCGTTGCACAGATGACAATTTTGCTAAGAAAAATAAGATATGGACTGTTAATTTTTGCGCAGGATATTAGTATTTTATATCAACTCTTTTTTGCACCATGTACCGTCGCTTCCAAAGCTGTTTATTTGAAAAGGATTCGAACTCAGGCTTAGGTGTTTAGCTATCAGAAGGGCACGGAAAACTGTACAAAACTGTTTGTTCACTGCGACGATTTCGTGGGCTTGCCCAGTGTTGCGCACAATCTGAGACGAATTCACGATCGAAAACCGATCACAAACAGCCAGGATAAAAAAAATAGGGGATACAAATAATTTGTCCTTATTCATCCCCGAGATCCATTTAATCAGTCGTTCCGAAATGTTTTTGTCGCACGGGGTGCAGTGGAACTCAATCAACTGACACATTTTTCCAAACTGCCGAAATGTCTGTCATTCGATTTTTTATCAGGTGAAAATAAAACGGTTCGGTCACTCGTTGCTGAGAAATGCTATGGACAAGCAATCGTTAAACTAATGTACATTCTAATTCACTTCGCGAGAGATAAGAAAGAAAAAATCCAAATTCCGGACAGGATTTGCTTTACAAAAACTCTCAACAAAATCCGTATTTCCACAAAACCGGCAGAAGTTGAATAAAACGGCCAATTAGACTTCTATCCCAAATCATACTTGATTGTTTCGGGGTTGGCGAATTTGCTGAACGAACCGTTTTTCGACCAGAACCTAGTCAGAAATAAACTGACTGCTTTTTCAGTCGGAACAATGTCTTGCGATTGCATGTCATTGACTTTTTTCATTATTACAAAATCTGGCACACTGGTGGAATAACGGTCCAAACGAAACGATGTCTGTCTTAGGTGGATAGATGGAAATCGGGTGTCAAACTATTCCCACTGGTAACCACCAACTTGCATGAAATGTTACATGAGCTCAAGTGGAGAAATACTTGAGCTCAGATTTCACCGATCGTTCTTGTCCCCGGTGATTGGGGCGACACAGAAAGGTGAACGGAAACTAATCCGATCCGATTAAGTCAACTGGCACGGAGAATTTCCCAACTAATTGTTCACTTCACCTTAAATGTACGTCAGTTAATCCCCGTAACTCGTCGGCGAGGGCGTGGGCGTTGGATGGGATAAAAAAAGAGTAATTCGATGCTGGTCAATCAGCCGGTTTGCTCATTCATGCAAAAAAGTGATACTTCGAAAATCGGTAATTTTCGGGACCATATGTTCTGAAATTTTCTGAGAAAGTAATTGAAAACCAATACGGGTGACCAAAAAATAAATCAAGAGAAGAAAAATTAAAAGATATTTTGAAGTTACCTAGTTTGAAATAGATTTTATTAATTACTAATGGAATGAAACACGAATGCTTGGATTTGGTTGGTGATGCATTGTTTTGTCACTTTTTTTATTCCCTTTATTAACTACTAATAACGAACTGAATATGTCGGAATGAATCAATGACTGACGATGGCTTCATTCGAACTGCAGGAACATCAGTGTTCTAACTTCCTACTGCTGACCAAGTGATTATCTCCAATTACGTGAACCGATTAAACATTCACGTCCATGTTCACATCAATACGGTCAATCGAGACTGATATTTTGCAAATATTTCAACTTCTTGAAGTGTAGTTCATTTGATATTCTTTGTTCCTTGTGTGTGCAGTTACGAGTTTGGAGCCCGATTTATTTGTGCTCCGTGTGATGAAGTTTAAAATGGGTTGGTTGAAGAGCCAGTGGAGCTTTTCCATCCTCTTCGACGTCGACTGGCACTCCAGGATTATCGAGCGTTGGAGACGAGCGGATCATTCTCTGTATGACAATTAGAAGTTTTCCGTGAGTTCAAACGATTTTTCTTTGGCCAGTCTACGGCCAGGCTTGGCCTCGGCGGCTGATCAGATTGCCGCGAAGTGCTGACGATAACTGAACTAACAATCAAAACCACATGCGAACATTTACAATAGCCAATTGGATTGCGCCCAACGGTTCCAAACTATACAGACCTCAACAGATTTGAAGAACCGTGAGCCAGGAAAAGTTGGGAATCATTGTCCTAAGCAGGTCTTACAGAAGCCTGCTTGTAGTTTACACATGAAATCTCATTTCCCATCTCGTTTAACTTTATTTACCTTTCTCTGGACTGACTACCTCATCCTAGCAACCGAAACTGGAAAATGACAGTCAAAATGTCTGACCGGGAGATTGTATAAACACAGAGTAATTTACCTTATTTCATCGTTTTGAAACATGTCTCGGTACAACACTTCCCTTGTTTGTACCGAATGTCGAATATACATTGTCATTGCACGATTTCAAAAACACACATACAATGCACAGAAAAAACGTTTCGTACAAAACCGGTTTCTCGCCTGTTTGAACGATTCATTCTGACTTGGAATTTTGCTGATATCGTGGAGACACGGATTCACCCGGAGTGATATTGTCCCGGAAGTTTCCGTTTCATCGACCTGAAGTTAACATTCCAAACTCCAAGATACCCGGACCAACAACGGACCCAAATTGTCAGCCACAATCTACCGAACGGATTTCTTCATTTCTCGTCAGTCACCCTCTGTTCTGTGTCATTTGTGGTCTTCGTTCATGTTCCGATCTTACGATCCTTTGCTACTTTTTAGGGGGCACATTCTTTTCTCTAAAAACTTCAGTGTACTACTGATTTCCTAGGTGCAGTAGAGTTCAGGGTCATCGAGCGTAAAATCTAACCGCCTCCAGATTGCATAAAATTTTCCCAAGGTATCGGCTGCTGAGCTTGACACTTAGATCGCAAACATTTCGTCATCGACCGAAGTAACATCACCAATGCGTAGGGCCGAGTTTACCGAGATCGGAGGTGGAACGTTTGGGAATATAATGCCGAACTCAGCAATCAGTAACTTGTGGAATCCATCCATTAGACTTTTGATTAACACCAATTTTAAAGTTACTGAGGATGAGTGAAATTGGTGTCGTGTTTTGATAAAGGCGGTTTCATAACAGTCTTGTGTTTCAGCATCCAAGTGGTTCCAATCCGACACAGGACCTTTAGGCCAGCAAAGAACACGCAGATCAACGAGCAATTGCTAGCATGTATCTAGTAGGCCAGGTGACGAAAATCGTGAAGTTTAAACATTCTTCAAATGGAATTGGTTCGAAGAAATTTCACCGATAGAGATTCCTCCTGTTTCTACCTAAAAGCTTGATTTATAAGTGAACTCGGCCGAATTTGTCCTTCAGGGGCTATGGACTTCTCAGCTGCACATTTTGGGTCAGAGTCTTTTCAGTGCTTATTGGCAGTCCGCATGTCTGCCTTATCACTGGAGGCCAAATTCCATGTTGAGATTTAGAGTAAGAATATTGTAAAATAATAGAGTTTGAAGTTTTTGAATGGACTGTAATCAAAGGTTTTATCAATCTGTTGCACACTGGCTGGCTGCCTGAACACAAATAAAATCTTTTCTAAATTAAAATCGACAAGAGCGACCCTGGACATGTCGTTGTAATTTGAAGTATTTTGACTGTTATAAACATTCAAACATATCCATTTGTCTCTGTCGAGCAGATTCGAGTACATGTGATTGTCCAGACGAGGGAAGTTCAGTAGAATCTGCGCAGTCAAAAATCTGCAAAGCGGTTCAATCAAAAATCGCAAGAATTTTTTTTATTGGAGTACCAAAAACGGGTCCGAGTTCCTAGAACCAAAAAGTGTTTTTTGGATAAACCAATAAATACACGTATGACTGCAAAACAGCAAGATATTTCAGTACTGGTGAGCAACGAAAGTTGATCTTCCATAGTTCGAAGATTGGGTAGCGAAAATGAAATATCCGCGCATGCCTTAGCAACCCGGAAGAGTGAATCCGTCGTGGTGTTGGGGGAAATCTGTTAGACAGAGCTTAGTTTCTTGATGAAATTTTTGTTCTCGAAAATCGTGAAAACTTCACCTGGAAATCTGATTTGCAGTCCAAGATTTGATAATTATCCGTTCAACAGCTACTACAAACTCAAGTGGATAGTTGCATTTCGTCGGTTTTTAGCAAAAGTCGAAACTTCTGTCCGATTGTGAATGTCCGGTATGAATCAAAAAAGAACCACTTGTCCAATTAATTTGTTAATATCTTCTTACGATCAGTTTTCTGCTACCATGTTCGTTTGCTTAGTTTGTTTGATGAAATTGGTCTTCGGTCCCCTCCTCACACACACACACACACACACACACGCCCTGTGAAGCGATGACTGATAATTGCATAAATTGCTTGTTTTATTTTGCTTGTCTTTTCACAATCGAATTTACAAAGACTCACTGATCGGTGTTTTTTTTCACTCGGTGGACACGATTTCCACAATTCATCGAAATGTTTTTTTCGGTTTTTTTGTGGAATTCATAACAAAAACAGTCTGTCCAATCGCATCGGAGTTTAAAAGTCTATCGCCTGAAATCAACTTCAGCTACGATCAGATGTCAGCGAGGTGAAACTGTAGGAAACAATGTGACGGAATGTTCGAACAAAACAGCATTATCGGTCTCACGTTATTTTGTAGGCACACAATGTTCCAGTATTGTTACCAATAAGTCATTCGTCGAGCGAATTCCAAACTCATCCCAATGATCGACCATAGATGCCGGTCACTGATGACGTTAGAGCGATTACAAACTTTCTCATGTTCCAAGCAAACCGAATTTCTTTGCCGAACTAATTGAATTGGAATGATTCTTCTTTTCGGTTCGATTCCTTTCAGCAACCATACAGTGTTCTCAAATGGAAATGATATCTTTCCAACAGAAGAAGTTGCTAACTTGGGTAAGGATTTTCTCCATGAACATGTTTGCGTATACATATTTTGCCTTGAGTACCTGAAAGCACAAAATGGAATTCACGGAGTTGCATTTTCAACTTTCGTGGAAAGTGATGTAGTCACGTGCATTCCGTTAGAGTGACAATATAATATTGGTGTAAAACTGTTTGTTTCGGGCAGAGAAAAACACTTGCCATTTTGTGCAACAGTAGAAATGTGATCGGATGAGTTTTATCGTAATTGTGTTCACGTTTCAGATCGGAAAGAAGGTCAATTCGTCCTCGGTACATCATTTCTTAACCGATAGGGGAAGAAACTGGTGGAGTTTTGTCGTCGCATACCCATGTGATGATGAAACAAATTTGCGAATAATGCGGATTTTCTTTCTAAATCGACTCAAACATCGTACGACAACTACTTGTTTTCTTACTAGCTAATGCGGTGTTTCGCAAATGTGATCTTATTGTCTCGGATTTATTTTGGCTAGAAAATGCACGCTTGTTCGGGCTGGTGATATGACAAAGGTACTGTTTTATTCCCGTTTTTTTAGAACGAAAGTGCGCGTTATTTGAGGCAGAGGTTGACGGCTGTTGGTAGACGGCCAAGTGGAAAAATTGATTGACAGGTGAATTGGGTGGACCCAGTTTCCTTAACGTTCAAACGACAAGATTTTAATAACCTGATCTCCACGGGACCTGGTGATGGACTGAATCGATCCTAACCAAACTATCCTTTCTTTGGAGTGCTAGAAATAACCTTTGTCAAATTGCGCTTTCGTAACCTCGTACCATTTGCTACATCATGCCGCAATTAAATCAGGATTGTTAGGTACTGAGTCAAAGCGGTTTGGGGCTACTATCCGACTGGTTTTGTTCAAATCTGGTCCCAATATGTTTGAAATGTGATATGCCTTACACGAGCTTATTTGCTCGTATCTACTCTAGGTGGGAGGAAGGGGGTTTTGATTGTCTGTACTCCAGTTTCCGATTTGCTAACAGGCATGCATTTGTACTTTCCCAATTCCGAATAGTGGTTCCGAATGATTTTGTCATGATTCTGAAATAATTAGTGAGACGGAGTTGCAAGCAAGCTGTTTGAGTCAAGCATTTTCTAAACTTGCACCCCAATATATCGTTCATTTAACTCACGGCACGTCGTTTCAAATGCATGCCCACCACAGGAGTTGTTGCTGGACCAATTCGCCGATACTGATTGGCTGTTCTAACCCCGCTTTGATGCATACGACTATCGTAGATAAGACCAATCCTTTTCAGGCCAATTGGGTACGTTTGACTTTGTCGAAAATAGGTATTGCATGACTTCATACCTCCGCGTACTTCATTTTTCAGGGCTGAAAATGTCATTAGGGGCTGATGCGTTGCTTTGATTAAATATTGCTATTTCGCTCAGTTCGTTCATTTGTTTCCATTCTCTGTACTTTCTTGTACATTTACCAAGTCGTTTTAAATATCCGGTTTTTAGTGCGAAAACCTCACAAGATATTTATTTTGCTTTTTCCTCTACCTCGTAGTGTTGTTCACTCAATGACAGCTTCAGATAAACTGACAAATCCCGGGGGGTGGGGTGAGGTTGGCGGCAGTTGTAGGTGAACAATTAAAGTTCCTTTTTCCGTTTCGCCAATCCACTTTTTGTCTTTTTTTGTATCAGACATCGTCAGAATAGATTATTATCAATAAACGCGCCAGACTGGTATGGTCAACGTGCGGGTTGTCAATTCATTTGTCCTTTTGACTCCTTACTGTATGCGGCATTAAAATGAACAGATCCTATAACACAACCAAATTGGTAACGGTAATCTGATTAGCGGTACAGTGTACGGTCATGAATTGCTGTCTGCGTGACTGGCTTGTTAGGCAACTGTCGTGGGAGACAACTGATCAATACGGAAATTCATGGACCAAATTGGTGCCTCGAGTACGGATTCGGATTTTATTTTTCTTGTTTGGACTAGTTGAACATGAGAATGTAAGCAGTAGATCGCAACGCTGCCTGAAAACAATTTGAGTTTGACTTCACTTTTCCAAAACATTTGATTGGAATCTCATTATAAAGGCTTGCTTTCTGAATCCGTTGTGAACCGAATTTGGGATTCTCTAATCTGGCTGTTATAGGTTCGGATCCTGCCACGTGCAACTGCCCGTCAGAGGAGTTTTGAAAAGAATGCACTTTCTCACGAAGTTATTCATCAAACCGTACCATGCTCAGCTTTTCACTTACGAACCGTGGAAGCGGTATACAGCCGTTTGATCTTTGTTGGGAATCATCAACAGTACACATACACCACACGCGTACTAGGACTCGAATCGGCGACGAGCAGATCCTCGACGGCTTGAATGAATTTCAACACATGGCATACGAATAATCCTAAAATCTATGAAACGGATGTACGGCACTTCGATTGTTTCTTAGTATTGAACGAAGCGGTGATACTGCATGTTGAATAATTTCGGTAACCATATAATCACCTACTACTAACAGGGTGTAATTTCTCCCAATTAACAGACATAAAAATACATCGTCACTGCTATTTATTCCTAGAGCGCGTACGAGCTCATTGGAAGCAAATACTAATGAGGAACGAAATCTATGAGCAAGGGATTTTTGTAAAATATCTGACTTCCGTGTGACATGGAAGTTGTGATGTCCATGCAATCGTCCAATATTCCGCAAAATATTCTGCTCTATTCATTCGGTCAGCTATAATAGAACGAACGTAGGTTGCGAGACTGGACTAAGGTCCCTGCTACTGTTCTAGATCGTGAACGTGGACGATCTCAAGGTAACTTCATACGAAGAACTACGTTGGATTAAAAGCTCCCAAACAACGATTCTTGCTGCATGAAGGGAGATGTGGCAGCCTTCGGGTTATCGCTAAGGCGGACAAATATGTTTTCCATATCACACTTGCCAAATATGATCCTGTCCCGAGTGGGCGAGATCAAGTTGCAACATTAGATTTGGACAGCTTCATGACCTGATGCTTCAGGAGATTCAGCAAGCAACGAGGTCGCGAAATTGAAGACATTGTGTGTGTGTGTGTGTGTGTGTGTGTGGAACGGCCGACGGTATGCTTGCAAGCGATATGTTTATCCTTTGAGTTATCTGGAATTAGTTCAGGACTAGTTTTTTGTTCACAAACATCAGCCAAATTGCCATTCCTTGGATTAGGTGCCCGATAACCAAATTAAGATATAAATTAGTTCCTTAATTTAGTTATCATATACGAAAGACGAAGGGACAAACATCAATTTCTTTTGTTCCACTTTTGTGTGTACTCGTTTAGAATTCAAATGTTATAGGATGAATAAGTCGATTTTACAACTTTTTCTCGAGGATCCTACAGAGAACAATTATCTGAAAGTCATCAATGATTCGGTCTTATTTACTCACGCGGGACCGAAAGGATGGGCGCTGAAAACACAAAAATTACATTTACCCTCATTCCCCCTTACGATGTTCCGGTTTGGGGGGTAATGACGGGATCCCTTTTGTCATTGCATGTCGGGTATCTATTTGCAGAGTTGTTAGAGGAATCAAAGAAGATCGATTTGCTCAGAAATAATATTGATCATCGATCTTAGGCTGTGTGTTATTCCGTTATCGAAATTCTTTTCATTCGGTCACAGAAAGCATCCAGATATACGGCCTACTTTGACCGCATAAAGCACCATCCTCTGGTGAGAGTTGTACGCTAAATTGATAAGTACGGATGTCAGTTTGTAGCTGTCTACGACTGAATACTCGCTATCATATGCTGGATTATTTGTGCATCTGATTTGTATACTTGCCGATTATTAAGTTGTCCAATATGTGTGGAAGATTTTTGTAAACGGCAATCGTGTCTCACACTACTCACTAACATTTTGCTGGGAACATGCGACCTTCAAAGAGATTGTCAATGCCGATTATTACGCTAAAACGGTTATATTTTATTAATTGTTCGGTTATCTAGTACTAGACATGTAACAAGCACAAATAAATATTTAATGCAGCGGACCGGCTTGCAAGGTGTACAGCAATCAGATGAAATAGTTCTTTGCAATTTCTTGTACTGTTCTACTCTATCACCATTCATCTGGTCCAATTACTCGGACTGACTTGTGTAAACGTGTCGTTTCGAGAGTGGAGCACGAACCATGAAATCCCCACGTGCTACTTATTTCTAGTCCACAAATCGATGCAACGCTCTAGATGATTTTTGCTAGTGGTTTTATTACCAAATCAATATTTTTTCTCTCTAAAATTATTCGTTTAGCCAAGATGAATTTACAATGTCATTCGGATCGCGTGACAGAGTGACGATCATAATGGGAAGGATGAATGAAAAGGTCGTGACAAAAGGTCTCCGTGTGCGTTTGCTTTCGTGATGGTTGTCGGCTGTAGTGACTGAAGTTTTTTGTTACATTCTGCAAGGGAACTTTTTGTTGACGTTGACTTATTGACTGTTCTAATACTATTCTGCTACTCGTATTAGGCTTTTCCTTCCTCTCGGCCATATCCATTCCGTGCTTCTGTTAACTGCTCTTTCATTCCGGCTTACTGTTCACATCCTCGTGCGGTGTCCCCGTTTGCCTACTACCCCTCGGTTGCGCCGGTAACGGAGCGGCATTCGATTTGACCGCCATTGGGAAAATTCACCAGGTTAATACTAAAGGGACAAACTTTTCAGAGCAGAACAGAACAGAATAGAATAGAATAGAACGAAATAGAACAGAAGAACATCGAACGCATCCTATTTGTCCGTCTGTCTGTTTGTGGTGATGTTCCCTACAATCCTGATGGCATGCCGATTGGATATGAGGGAAAAAAGTTTAGTGCTTTGAAAATTATTATTTTATAAAAGCCTTAAGCTCTGAAATTCCGCCAAGGTTAATTTTGTCCATTCTGCAGTTCGGTGACCATTTGATCCCAAATTACAGGAACCAAAGAGATGATGCAGGTCGTTAGATCTATTAGGCCCAAAATTTGCGTGTAACTAATCTCAGTTCAGCCGAGATCATCGTCATCTTTTTCGTCATGAATTTGTGTGTACATTCTTATCGAACCTTTCGCACGACTGGCATCACTCATATTGCATATTAACGACAAGAACAGCACAAGCCTACCGAATTTTGAGAGGGTAGACTGGTAGATGGGCATTTTGACTGAGGGAGGGGGCGTGCAGGTTCATTAGAATGTGAAAGTGACGCGATTGGGTTCGTTTCCCAATGCGAGCACGATGGGTGCAGATTGCTGATGATTCTTAGCACTAATAAAATGCTACAGGCTGTTCACATGGTTTCTTGCCGATGAACTAATCAATGCTACTGAATGACGAACGGTTTATTCAATTGGAAGTTTGCCATGTTACATAATACTGCATGTAGTGAATAAGATAGTAAGTCCATATTCCGCGGAGGTGCTATCTGTTTCACGTAAGCACTCCTAGTATTCAGGTACACATACATGCCCAATTCGAGACAATCCGTGAAGAGGCACATAGTCGGAAAGCAAAACCTATTCATGAAAGCATTGCCCGCAAACATAATTTTCACTGTGGTTATCGATATCGTTTTTTTGAAGTTCATGCATACTAAGTGTAATTCACTGTTCATTTTTGTTGTGAACGCACACGAAAACAACATTTTGCATGTTCTGAAATACAGCCATAAATTGCAACAGCAGACTTGCAAACACAAAACGTAAAAAATAGGAAAATAGTCATAGCCCGATCTGGAGGCCAGCAAGTGCTACTGACATCGTCTCAGAGGTCTTATTCGAAGGAACAAAATACGTTTGCGGTTTTCGGTTAGTCACGGCAGACTTGAAACGTACAGAGCAGCGTCAAGATAGACGTGAACAAAGGCTACTGAATTGGGATGACCTTGTCTGTGTAACCCGAAAGTGGCGGTAAAATGCTAACAGTTTGTAGTCAAGACTGGGCGGGTAAAATTGTGAGCTCGATATGCGACTCCAAAATCTGATGTAAATGTGGGGTGGGGAAATCTTTCGTGTGAATAAAATACCGTTCGAGATTGCTTCATTTTGGACCAGTAAACGACAGTTAATGAACCTGTTATTGATTACAATGAAGGGAATGTGATGTACTTCAAAGGATTGCCCCCTCCCTAGGTAGTGATCCAAATCAACCGTTGATCAAATAAAATGTAAGTAACAAGAATACTCATGGTTACATCTGCAAATTTCGTAACGTCTGCAGTTGTTTCGCGCACTGTTTCGGAATTATGTCAAGATTATTTTCAATTATGTCGAGAATTATTGAAAATAAGGTCACGAGTTGTCTCTTCTTCACAAGACCTATAAAGCGAGTGTGAGTGGAGAGATAATCCATAGGTCTAACACTATAGGTGTGCGCGTGTGCAAGTTTGCCCACGTTGGATGGTTCACGCCTCTCTTCTATGAATGAATCAATTAGACACTTCAGAATATCGCATACATGTACAAAACTGTGAGCTTCGTTCTATTCAGAGTACAGTTCCAGACATGGGGTCTGACTCAAGGAGTTTGGACTGGCGAAATACGACACTGAGTCGAACGGTCGAGGATGACGCGTTAGATTCACATCAGAATCGATAATTTGCTTCACAATATTTTACTGCGACTTTGGAACAGTTCTAGTGCCTTGAATGAACGATGTGATGATGTTTGTTTCATACAACCATACCGAGGTGCCAATTGATTCCATACATTGATTCAATTGCAACTTGGATCATGTAAATGAATAGAAAGCAAGTTATGGAAGAATATGACCAATAAGTTGCACCTTTTTGTCGTCGACGATGGTCCCAACGACTAAGAAGGCAGCAGTGTTCATCGACAGGCTACCAAATAGCGATGCAATAAGTCATGGCAGGATTTCTACCCTAAGCTTGCAATTCTGCGCCCCAAAATTATCATTGAATGACTATTGCCAAGGCAGCTACATAGGCACGCGGCAGAAACTGTTTAAAACTTCATTGACACCGTCATCTCAAAGGCCACACGTTTAATAAGTTCACTGAAGGATTTCAGCGAATGTCGAGGGAATGATATTCTGCGCATGTGTGGAACCTGAATTCAGTCCCGTCAGCAATCAATAAACGCGGGATTTCTCTCTGTTTTATCCGTTTTGCTTTGATGATCACAGATGTTTAGTAGTTGGAGTATTTAGCCCCGGAACTAGCCTACGATTCAATACAAATGTGGGCCACGCGGATTGCTTCTCACCAGAGCAATTATGCCCCGCTGACGGACAAAACTATCCTGTTCTCCAACAGATCAGAAAGTGACGGTAAAGATGTGTTCAAACCGTCCAAGTAAAATATGCCTCACATAATCTACTGGGTTCGTATTTTGTTTAGATTCATTGTTCGGAACGGATACAATGCATAATGGGTAGAGAAAGAGAACTGGTCATTCACGGATTGGGTTTCATTCTGTCAGTAAACAAAATATCAATTGGTTGTTTAAATCCATCCGACTATTACGTACTAACCGCATAGTATTCCAAAAGATCTATGCGGGAGACTGAAAGCAAACGGTTGCGTAAGACTGTCTAGTTCTATGGATTTGACAAACAACTTGATTTGTGCGATTGTGCTTGTGACTCTGTCCCCCTTCGGTCCGGATTTAAAATAATGGGATCCTAAAACGATTATTGAAAGGTGTGATTTTACGTGAAATCTTAAGTATTCCGTTCCGTCGAATTGGATGGTTGTACCACCAAATTCCTGGAAGTGTCATGCGATCGTCATGAGAGTCAGTGTTTGCAGCTGTAACTTTCATGACAGGTCATGCAAATATGATGAACTGTATTTATTCAATTTGTAATGTCAGCACATGGACCAAATCGTTGCACTGTGTACTGAATCAATCAGACTTATTCAGCTGCAGAGACCAGATATTTGGGCACATTGGGATTGTCGATTTGGAGTAGTGGAAAAAGTAGTGATCATATTCCCTGTTGTATTACTTCTGTGGAAGGAAGATAGGACTAATGGATAATACGAATGTGTAGCCTTTGGACTTGAAATTAGTATGCAACATCCGGTCAGTCGCAATAATGAAGGGATACGAATTGTCAATGGACAGTGGATTGACTCCGACGCAGATGAGGGGAACGAGAAGACCAGAGAAGATGGGGAAAAATTCACGTCTTGCTTGCAACTCGTGTATTTATGTATAAAACTCGAGATATCCTGAATGGTGCATAATACTCCAATGGCTTCTGAGGAACATTTGCATCTCACTAGACAGGCTAGTGCAAAGCTGCACTGGACTGTATCACGTGATCTCCACGTATAACCACAACCGTAATCAAGTCATCTATTTGGACCGGATGGTAATCGCAAACTTACTGAGTTCCCTCAATAAAATGAACCTCGTCTATCCTAAAATTTAACGGTGAAAGCAGGGTTGGAAGTATAGTATGAAATTTTGAATGTAAATGAATAATCAAAATGCTCACCAATTATTAATCAAAGAGAAATTAAATATAAATAAAGGCCGCGCCGTTCCTATGAAGGGATTATTTAACAGTGTACTATTTCGTTAATGACAATCTTAGTGAATCTGATAGAAAGCGAACTTTCCTCAACGTTTGAGTTATCGTTAAGTTTACACAGTTGAAAATGCTTCATTCAACTCATTCCATCATTCTTTATCGGAGGATGGCAACCATTTTTATGTAAGTTGGCCAGTTCACGTGTTTCTGCTGCGTACAAATAGGTAGCTGATCAAGCAGATAAATGAACACCAGACTGTCTGACCGAGCAAAGAGTAAGATTATTAATCTGTATCCCAAACCGGAACATTATCGATAAGAGATATTCATTGGATAACGGTAAGTCGTCCAGAAGTTGTCCATTTTGCATAAACCTGGTGCAGACCATATGACATCGGAATTATGATGAAGATCGAAAACACTGAGCGAGAAAGAATAAAGGAAAAGGAAAAAAATGTGCAGAATTCATCACATACCCACAGTAGCTCTTCCGTTCTCTTGTCCACGTCGTCGGACGTTCGTCGGCTTGATAGAACCAGGTGGTCCAAAGCGAAATCAATTTGAGTTTGATTTCACTTTTCCAAAACATTTGATTGGAATCTCATTATAAAGGCTTGCTTTCTGAATCCGTTGTGAACCGAATTTGGGATTCTCTAATCTGGCTGTTATAGGTTCGGATCCTGCCACGTGCAACTGCCCGTCAGAGGAGTTTTGAAAAGAATGCACTTTCTCACGAAGTTATTCATCAAACCGTACCATGCTCAGCTTTTCACTTACGAACCGTGGAAGCGGTATACAGCCGTTTGATCTTTGTTGGGAATCATCAACAGTACACATACACCACACGCGTACTAGGACTCGAATCGGCGACGAGCAGGTCCTCGACGGCTTGAATGAACTTCAACACATGGCATACGAATAATCCTAAAATCTATGAAACGGATGTACGGCACTTCGATTGTTTCTTAGTATTGAACGAAGCGGTGATACTGCATGTTGAATAATTTCGGTAACCATATAATCACCTACTACTAACAGGGTGTAATTTCTCCCAATTAACAGACATAAAAATACATCGTCACTGCTATTTAATCCGAGAGCGCGTACGAGCTCATTGGAAGCAAATACTAATGAGGAACGAAATCTATGAGCAAGGGATTTTTGTAAAATATCTGACTTCCGTGTGACATGGAAGTTGTGATGTCCATGCAATCGTCCAATATTCCGCAAAATATTCTGCTCTATTCATTCGGTCAGCTATAATAGAACGAACGTAGGTTGCGAGACTGGACTAAGGTCCCTGCTACTGTTCTAGATCGTGAACGTGGACGATCTCAAGGTAACTTCATACGAAGAACTACGTTGGATTAAAAGCTCCCAAACAACGATTCTTGCTGCATGAAGGGAGATGTGGCAGCCTTCGGGTTATCGCTAAGGCGGACAAATATGTTTTCCATATCACACTTGCCAAATATGATCCTGTCCCGAGTGGGCGAGATCAAGTTGCAACATTAGATTTGGACAGCTTCATGACCTGATGCTTCAGGAGATTCAGCAAGCAACGAGGTCGCGAAATTGAAGACATTGTGTGTGTGTATGTATGTGTGTGTATGTGTGTGCGTGTGTGTGTGTGGAACGGCCGACGGTATGCTTGCAAGCGATATGTTTATCCTTTGAGTTATCTGGAATTAGTTCAGGACTAGTTTTTTGTTCACAAACATCAGCCAAGTTGCCATTCCTTGGATTAGGTGCCCGATAACCAAATTAAGATATAAATTAGTTCCTTAATTTAGTTATCATATACGAAAGACGAAGGGACAAACATCAATTTCTTTTATTCCACTTTTGTGTGTATTCGTTTAGAATTCCAATGTTATAGGATGAATAAGTCGATTTTGCAACTTTTCTCGAGGATACTACAGAGAACAATTATCTGAAAGTCATCAATGATTCGGTCTTATTTACTCACGCGGGACCGAAAGAATGGGCGCTGAAAACACAAAAATTACATTTACCCTCATTCCCCCTTACGATGTTCCAGTTTGGGGGGTTGTGACGGGATCCCTTTTGTCATTGCATGTCGAGTACCTATTTGCAGAGTTGTTAGAGGAATCAAAGAAGATCGATTTGCTCAGGAATAATATTGATCATCGATCTTAGGCTGTGTGTTATTCCGTTATCGAAATTCTTTTCATTCGGTCACAGAAAGAATTCATCACATACACACAGTAGCTCTTCCGTTCTCTTGTCCACGTCGTCGGACGTTCGTCTGTACAAAACGAAAAAGCGGATTGACTTGGGGATTCCCATAGAGATCGTTGATCAGACGATCTAAACCATAAGGCAGTAGAACAATCTGAGATCCACTTAATCTACTAGAATCAGGAGACTGGTTGTTCATTTCACGAGCTGTTCTGATGGGGCTAGACATTCTGGGTGCTCAGTACACCCCCGGTTGCCGAAGATGGTAGTGATCATACAGCCGTATGCTTTGTACACCTTCCATGGTTGGTTTGGAATCAGGGTTTTGTCATCTTCCCTAGAATGACTGCCAAAGGTCAATCAACCGAGTAGAGGTCACGGCTTTTGTCTTCGTCCTCGTATTTTTATAGGAACACCTCCTTCATGAGAGGACAGTGCGAAGGCCTTCCGTAACAGAAGCTATTTGAAAAGTAGGGCATTCGAGAGCATTCTAGAGGCGTTCAAGGCGAGTAGCCGACGTGCAGGCCGAAGCACCTGTTCTCGACCATGATGAGGCATCAGGGAGTTCACTCAGAATCACCTGCCAAGTTTCCGCCAACCTATACATTCAAGTGAACGACAAATGGGACAAGTGCCACGGGACGTCGCCACCCGAACTTGTCCAAACAAAAAACGTCCCATCCGCAAACTTAAGCTGTCCTGGCCGAAAAGTTTGCGATAATAAAAAAGCGCGAGAAATGTAATCTTTATTTCAACAACGCGATTTCACCGACAACCGGGTCCTGTGTTTATCCTGCACTGGGGAACACTTCTTTCCAATTGTCTTTTCAATACCTGATGAGGATTATTTATGATTCTCAAATCTCATCGAAAATGCATACAATCAGTTGAGCCGAAATGACAAAATTATAAAATCTTATTCCGTTTCCGGTTCAAAATATCACTCTTTTCCCGAATCCGTAACGACGAGATGAAACGGATCACAAATTGCATAAGCACACTTTACACACTAGACCATTTTTCACATTACTTTCAAATTACTTCAAAATTCCCTTGACTTACGTAGAAAATGCCCACTGACAAGCGCCCGTTCCCCTGTAGGTTGAAGATCCGTGCATAAATAACCGGTGAACCTTTTTAATTTAGTTAAACGTGGTCTGCTTGAAAGAGGGCCCAAATGTTTGAGCATAATCTCCAAACAATAAGGGTAATGGTTTAGTAGGCAATTTGGATGGGATCAATTTTACACTATTCTTACAACAAAATGCGATCGATTTCAAAGTTCTGCTGATCCCATCAACTCAATCTGAGTTGAATGTAGTCGGGCACGTCAGTTTTTGCTACCTCACTCAACTTCTCACAGTCACGGTGGGCACTCATGCATGCTCTTTCTTGGCTCACTATCAAGCAACAGCGACTTTTCAGAACAGTCTTGTGATATTAGCTTCTAAGATATTTTTTGTGTGTTTGCCTCGGTCATATTCAGACAAGCAAACGATGCTTACAGTAACGCGAAAAATCCCCAGCACGCGGAAGAGAAGACTTCGTTTATGGATGACTGAACAGTAACATTTCGAAATAATCGAGCCATGCCCGGTTTAACTTCCATGCTTTCCATATTGGTTTACCATTGCAAAAGGTCACGTCGCATTTTTGTTGAAATAAAGAATCTAAATCAATTTGCAAGGAAAAGACTTCTTTTCGATTCGCAAAATTATCCTGGCAAATTGCGTTACATTTGAAGCCTTTGTTTATTTGGGTTTAAATTGTATAGAAATGGTGCTTCCGAAGTTGTCTTATTAGTCATTCAAGGAATTCAAGAAGGGTAGATGTTTCTTGGTGTTTCAGATGTCATTTGCAAGCAAACGTAAATCCACAGTTGGGAAAACAAAATTTCCTGCCCAACATCTTTGCGAACTTCAGAAAAAAAAGATTAAGCCGGAACATTATGTCTCCAGGAGCAAATAAAACGAAAGGTTAGTTCAGCCAAAGTATGCTGAGCTTGTAACCAAAAAAATAATGTGTATTTCCTTTTACTACTCTGCCACTCAAGTTAACGACGTAGAAAATCAATTGGATTTATGTTCTTTCTAAGTGTCGCTATCTGTCTAGCTAATTTTGTAATAATTGTTTTGATTTAACAGCAGAATCTAAACGGTATTTTGGTCAACCTTAAATGGACTTCACTGAAATCGTATGGTGTTTAATATCAGGACCAGCCCCACTGATCGCAGTCTTTCTCCTCGAGTTACACAGCGCCGTAGGACGAAGGAATATGCGAAGTGAAGGGCGAGTGAACCTAATTGTCCAAACGCCATCAGTGATGCCACTGCAGTTTTTATTTTCTGCATTTGTACCAGAAAAATGCATAAAAATGCGTGATCATTATGAGCCCAAAAGTGTGTAGATTATTTCAGAAAACTCTTTAGTCAATAGGTACAACTTATTGGTCATATTCCTCACTACCTTGTTTTCTAATCATTTACATGATCCAAGTTGCAATTGAATCGGTGTATGAAATCAGCTGGCACCTCGGTAGTGTTGTACGAAACAAATATCATCACATCGTTCATTCAAATAGAAGGCAACAGAACCGTTCCAAAGTCGCAATAAAATATTGTGAAATAAATTATCGATTCTGATGAAACAAAATATTGCTTTGTGCCCGTCTGCTCGATAGCAATACAAGTGATACTCATCTATTTTGCTCTTAAAGAACCCCGCCTAATTCTTGAAATTGTTAATGATCGCAGGTGGCAAATATATTTTCGGACCCTCATACTCCAGTTGAATGAAGGGAGCTGTCACATCTGCAACGATATTCTTCTCCATGAGTGTTTTAGTTCAGAATACGTGTACGTCGAGCTTCGTTGGCAGGACAGAAGACACCGCTCTTGCACCTGGTTGCGTTATCGATCCTGCCGTAGAGACAAAAGTGTCCTCGGTGGAAAGCTGTCATCAACATCGACGGCACATCACATGCTCAATTCAGATCACCGGGACATCCGGCAAAGTCTATTGGACTGGATTGAAACCACAATCAACCAGTAGATCATTCAAATTCTCACCCAAAATCTATTTCTGTAGGGGATTTTTGTTGTCTTTATGCGAGAAGCACTGAGGTCAGTCTACCTTACAGTATCTATCGTCTTATTCCACACACATATTCCCACCTCGCCCTCCCTCCTTTTCGATTTATTTTAAGCAGGTTTCAATTGCTTCGTATGCTTTGAAAAATGATTTAACTTCCATTTTTCTATACATCTTTTGCTCGGTATTATTCTCACCGAATGTTTGAACAGAGTAATTGGTAAAATTTGTTCGAAATTGCTTTGGATTTTGTGCATTCCTCACGTCTGTTCACCAGTACGAACGGTATATCATTGTGGATTTTTAAACTCCATTCTCAAGTGTACCTAAAAAGTAGACCAACAATGGATTTACATGCACGTGACTCCGGAAAATAATCCACATACCAGTCATCGTTCTGTTTATTCCTCCAAATTCGGCCATGTGTTGAATAAAATGCTTCGAGGTTTAAGAAATTACCATAGCTGCGAGCCAATCACAATTAACGGAATGTTTTTTGTTTTGTTTTAGTGAACACTTCTCTCTAATTGGTTTCTTATTGATCCTATGGGACAAAATAATTTGAGAAGCAGAAAATTGACACATTCATTGTCTCGAAATTTAATTAGAAGAACTAATCGACAGCGTATCAGTGGGGGAAAAAGGACTTGCGAAAACCAGATCTGTTCTGCGTGAGTCGATCTGCGCTGCTGAGGGGACCAGAAAACTTCCAAATGTCGGTCACATATTGAAGACTGAATGATTAAGTGACACAGCTCTAGTCCATTGTTGCATCTTGAGAGATGGAATGCAACTACAGGGTGCATTAGAAGTGACGATCGGCGTGAAGCTTTCGAACTACGTTGATATGTCATTCCCGTGATGAAAACCAGTCTGTTCACAAACCCATGAACGGGTTTTCTTTACATTTAACAAAATGGAACCACCTCAGTGTGCCAACCGATTTGTACCGTCAATGGACGATCATGATGATGGTAACCAGCATGACAACCCAGATGATGATGATGATGATGATGATGATGATGCCAATGATGATTATAATAAAAACAATTGGAAGTGAATAAATGACTGGATCAGCCATTTGGTTTTCTTATAGTTAATTCTGTTGGATGAATCGTTCTACGCAAAATTTCGTGTGTTGAACTAAACAGCGTTATCAAGGTTGTAACTACTTATCGATGTCAGTAAAGTATATCAGTCGGTTGTCACTTTTTAAGTGAATCATTTTGATTAGTCGACGAACGGACAAGGATGTTCTTTAGGGGTTTGAAAAATAGATTTTCACCAGCAATGTGTCTAGAAGTCTGAATGGAAATCTGCTCCTGGTATCGGGCACTTTTAGTAAAAAAATTAGTAATGTAAGGTATGCTTGCTACTCATGTGTTGTTTAATACTGTCAGGCTTGTTTGACCATGAACCTAACAATCGGATATCAACTAAAGTTCTCTGGCTGCAACAAAGTACGGTCAACTGATGACTACTCACGCATCATAGGCATAAGAGATAGGCCATTAGGACCCCAGCCTGGTAGTCCCTAGATCGATAGTACACAGCCAAATTAATTCAGCGAACAAACTCGGTTTAGAATAGTGCTGTTAGGAATTACGCGATGCTGAAGGCGAATCGCTGTGAGATAGCGGCTTAAAAAATGGTTTTTACCAAGAGGATGTGGTACGATGTTGCGAATATGTCAAAGAGATCCTCGTACAAGACCATTTCACATTTCCCAGTGGATATTATTTCCGTTCAGTTGTTACATTATCTGGGTTGAATAGTCAAGCATGTCTGTCATTCACCTAAAGGACTCTTTTTCTCAACTTTCAAACTTGTGACAGAAGTTGACATCTGGTTAATTTTGCACTCATAAGTTGTCTGAGTAATGCGCCTCCAAACTGGGGCTCTCCATTTTGTTTTGTTCGGAACACAGTTCCCCTCAGTATCCATTTTGAGCTCTGCGATGGAATTTTCGCGGCACTGTTTTTCTCGTAGCGTGACGATCTTCCGACTCTGTTTAGTCTTTCTGTCTCGTGTGCCAGTTTATTTGTATACACGAACGCACCACCTAGTGTGGAATTGTTTGGGTGCAAGCTCTATTGAGAATGGTTGAACCAGGGCCGGAAATAAGGGGTTTTCCAGTAAACATTTCACATCACTTTCTTGGCTGCTCAGGTTGTCTTGATCATCTTCGATTCAATCTTGCCTGATCCGTCGTGGTCATTCTAAGTTGAATACCCTTGAAACTCGCCCATATTGTGTTCCATCCGTCATAGTTGCTTCCCCTTTTATCCGGATTTTGTCATACGCTGAAATAAGGTATAAGTTATATTTTCTCAATTTTCTTTAAGTATGCACAGAGTTCCAACTATTTTCGATTGATTTGAGAACTTGTGTGCCTTCTCTACTAGTCATTTTAACGCTGGACAAACGGAAAATGCGTGGTCTGAATATGTGAACGCAAACTCCATACCAATATTAGTAGGCTATTCAGACATCTTAATTATCTTCAGAAAACGGAGCGGAAGGTAGGCGACCACGAAGGAATACCAGGGGATCACGATTATGGAATACCACTTCGAAATTCAGTCACAGCAAACTTAGGCCAAAGTAATAAAGTAGATCAATTGAAAAATAACATTCGTCATCAATTGCTCTCTCAATGGCTCGGACACTCACCCACATCATTATCGTTGTCACTAAAAGCCAAATCAACATCCTCGTCAGCATCAGAACAGCCCTCATCATTTGAATGGACAGCAACCACTTCCGAATCATCATCTTTAAATCGCTGGAATTATCATGATATTGATCAAGTTTGTCTTCGTCATCATCATCATCATCGTCCGAATTATTATCATGCAAGTCATAATCGTGATGATCATAATGGTTTGAACAATCATCATCAACATCGCAAGGCGGATCATCAGCCTTATCATCATCATCATCATCATCATCATCATCATCATCATCATCATCATCAC
>LUCM01008159.1:11864-51906 GCA_008360955.1 Fasciolopsis buskii | reverse complement strand
CTGCATCATCAGCCCTTATCATCCATTTGTCATACATCAGATCATCATCCCATCATCAGTCGATCCATCATCATCATTATCATCTTCATCATCCATCTATCAGTCATCAATAATCATCATCCATCAATCATTATCATCAGATTCATCATCACTCCATTTATCATGCCATCATTATCATCATCATTTCGATCATCACATCATTCATCATCATCATTCATCATCATCCATCACCCATCATCATTTCATCCATCTATCATCTATTCAAAATGCCATCATCGCCTATCATTATCCATCATCTCATCATTTCCCCATCAGTGCATCACCCATCATCCATCATCATGATCCGTCATTCAGTCAACTGAGTTTAACTTAGGATCATCCGGGGTCCTCATGCCTCACTAAGCTACCACGAAAATTATGCACCCCCGTTCATCCGTTTCCTGTTCCGAAACATGAATGCCACTGACTTTTGTACACTAATTTTCTATGAACACAACCTGTGTGACACAGGACTTCCATGGACGTCTTCGATTTTCCAACGCTCCCGTGGCGCGGAATCAATGAAATCAGTAGTAACACTACATAATTAGCGCCAACCACTTAGACATCGAAAAACCCACCGCCACGATGAGGACGATAGCTGATGCCACTCCTCATTTAGCGACTCGGAATCGATGTTTAAAAAAATGATCTGTTTCATATACTGATGATGCGTTTTTACGGAATCCCAATATCTTCACGCTGAGACTATTTCCCTGTCTTTGTTAGGATGTGCTGAAAAACTGCTCACTCGCGATGGATAAATGTAGAACAAGCAACACATGTGGCTGTTCCGTTGCCATTAATTTGTTATCATTTTGGCTTTAAAATTCAAAAAAGCCGGAGAAAGAGAGAAGGTAAATGAACACCTCGGATAACACTCATTTTGCGTTTTTTTGAGCGTGGAGCAACGCCAGCACTTGATCCATTGTTTGTATTGATTGATTTTCGATATTATTTGCCGCTTTATTTCATTCTTGGATTAATGATTTTATGTGAAATTGATTATACGAAGCAGTAAAACACCTTCAACGAAATCCCGAGTGCTCCCTTCAAAGCTACCGTCACCGCAACTCAAACAGCACAGGGCTTTCGTCATGTTGGGATTCACTTTATGACACTTTCCGAGCTTTAAACAGGCATATTACTGTCGTCACCGGTTTACTCAGTGATAATCACTGACTGTTCTCATTTTACTCTTTACCCTTAGTAGATGGATCTAGTCGGATGTTACGCAATTGACACATTCCGAAGGTCAAGTGCCCCTGCCCCTGCCAGCATTCCAGAAATCTTTTGTGCAGGCCTCTGCAATCTCTCTGATCGCATGTTTCCTTCTCAAACGAGGCTGAGCTTATAGTTCAAAATTGTCGATTGGCTCTGAACTCAGCAAACTGCTGCGTGGGTGGACGCATTCATTTCTGGGAGATCTACTATACAAACCGGGTTGTTTGGTAAGCATTCGGGTTTTTGCCAACCTTATCGATCAGATGATATCAAAGCAAAAGCAGAATAAATTGCCAGGGAAACCAGTTGTTCCCTTGTCAGGCATGGATCTCTCTCCCAGATGTGTATAAGAGACAGTCATCATTATCATCATCATTATCATCATCATTATCATCATCATTATCATCATCATTATCATCATCATTATCATCATCATTATCATCATCATTATCATCATCATTATCATCATCATCATCATCATCATTATCATCATCATTATCATCATCATCATCATCATCATTATCATCATCATTATCATCATCATCACCATCATCATCTTCATCATCATCATCATCATCATCATCGCCATCATTATCATCATCATCATCATTCCCATCGTCATCACCATCATCATCATCATTATCGTCATCATCAACTGATAACTTAGGATCATCCGGGTCCTCATGCTCACTGCTACCACGAAATATGCACCACGTTATCCGTTTCTGTCCGAAACATGATGACTGACTTTTGTACACTAATTTATGAACAACCTGTGTGACACAGGACTCCATGGCGTCTCGATTTCCAACCGCTCGTGGCGGGAATCAATGAATCAAGTAACACTAATAATTAGCGCACCATTAGACATCGACCCACCGCCCGATGAGACGATAGCTGTCCACTCCTATTTAGCGACTCGGTCATGTTTAAAAAAGATCTGTTTGCATTACTGATGATGCGTTTTTACGGAATCCAATATCTTCACGCTGACATTCCCTGTTTTGTTGATGTCTTGAAAACTGCTACTCGTCGATGGATAATGTAGTAAGCAACAATGTGTTCTCCTTGAATAATTTGTTATCATTTTGTTTAAATTCAAAAAGCGGAGAAAGAGAGAAGGTAAATGACCCTCGGATAACATCATTTGGTTTTTTTGAGGCGTGGAGACCGCCGCACTTGATCCATTGTTTGTTATTGTATTGATTTTTCGATATTATTTGCGCTTTATTTCATTCTTGGATATGATTTTATGTGAAATGATTATACGAAGCAGTAAAACAACCTCAACGATCCCGTGTCCCTTCAAGCACCGTCACCGCACTAACAGCACAGGGTTTCCTAGTTGGGATTTTTATGACACTTTCGAGCTTAAACAGGCTTTACTGTCGTCACCGTTACTCAGTGATATCATTGACTGTTCTCATTTTACTCTACCCTAGTAGATGGATCTGTGGATGTTACGAATGACAATTCCGAAGGTCAAGTGCCTGCATTCATTCCAAAATCTTTGTGCGGCCTCTGCAATCTTTGATCGCATTTCCTCTCAAAGAGGCTGAGCTTATAGTTCAAAATTGTCGATGGCTTGTGAATCAGCAAACTGCTGCTGGTGGACGCATTCATTTTGGGAGATCTACTAACAAACGGTGTTTGTGTAACATCGGGTTTTTGCAACCTTTCAATCAATGATATCAAATGCAAAAGCAGAATAAATTGCCAGGGAAACCAGTTGTTCCCTTGTCAGCATGGTCTAACGTAAACTTATGAAAGATTGAGTCCAGGTGCGCACCCAACTAATCGTGTTTTCCCCTGTCCTTCCTTGTGAAGTGGTTACGAACACCCATCGTGATGAGCCAAGCCAATTTGTTCACGGCACTACAACCTAGTGAGGTTGACGCTGAGACATACGTTTTGGGCGCGGTGGATTTTTTCCACAGCGCTAGCACATTTGCCAGTTAGAAAATTTAGAGTGATGTTTAACTATCTTTTTGCTGTCACACCTAAGATCTGTTTGGTTTAAAATACAAGTCAGAGTTCCACAACATCGTTCGCGCTAGTAAACAGTTTATGAAACACGTTTTGCGTGATCAATTCATCTGCCACGGTGATTCTGCATTTTGGAGTACCTTAGCGATGTGCCCTGCAATGGCGTGATGCCTTGTTCAAACCATAATATTGTAATGACAACGAAGGCCAGTTTTCGAGTCTTATCTGTCTATACTACAGAAGTTAATTGCATGGGTATCAGGCGTAAACTGTTGAGTTGACTAATACAAGTTGTGTGAACGAATCGGGACTTTCAGTGTGTTAGCAGTGCTCGGCTGATGACCGTAAAGTCCCAGGTGAATGTTTACGTCAGAAGAACCAGGGAACCATTAGAGTCCTTCCTCCAGCGTTGTGCACAAAATCGTCAACTAGGGGCCACAAATAACATGGACCTTAAAGTTTTTCTGTGAAACAAATCAACGCGAAGCACATTTGTCGGCAGCCTTTAACGGGAAATTGGCTTTATATGCTTACTGGCGAACGCCAAATATAGCATCAGAACAATACGAGCTGCTTGTCCATTCCATAAAATGTCGAGATTCTTTTTCAAACTCTGGTGATTTGAAACCGCTTTACTCGAAATAAACAAGGCGGATCATCAAGTAGGATGAGCAAGAAGGAAAATAGATAACGGGGTTTTTCATTTTAGTGAAAATGTAAGCCGATTTAAAGGACCCTGTACGATTGCGACTTAGTCCACTTTATTTAATGAGTTCTGTCTCAAGTGCGGAGGGATGTTTGTTATCTTACCCCAAAGTATCGGTAGGAACTATTGATAGACTGTAAACGTGAGTGCACGTGTGTGAGTGCGTGTATGTGTATGCGGAATTAAGCGGATACACGTGGGTTTGACCGATCAGGGGATATTTTGAATGAATGAGAAAATCGCTGGCGAAAAAACAATCAGTCGCCTATCTCTCATGTGAAATGAACAAGAAAACGTGTTTGGAATGTCTTTCATAGTACTGACCTACGATTCACACGATTTGGTTTCTTTCATCTTCCAGCCTCATTCAGAATACAGATGAATTCTGTTCGGTTTCCATCGTGAACTTTTGCTCGCATACGTGTACAGTGCACATATCAACAGACTGGACTATGCGCTTTTCGATCAATACATTTCCAGGTCATACTTAGCTCAGTTGCATTTCATTTGATCTACTGGTCAATGAAAAACCAGAGTTTGATAGCCCAATGACCGTGGATGGTGACTTGACCTTGGCATTGACTCTGAGCATCCGACATTCCGTCGGACGGCAGGTCATAGCTTCGTTCATGTTCGTCCGCCTACACCTGTCGACACGGCAGGCTCAACGTTAAAAACAACCAAAACAACCAAAACAGCGATGACAACGACAACAACAGAAAATTAGTCACGGTTCTGGCGTGGGTTCATCTCGCCAATATCCGACGGAGCTCCGCTTATCGATTTGGGCCCTCACCAAACGTGCTCAAGGAAATTTCGTTTTGTTGTTATTTTATTGAGAAAAAATAAACGTGTTTTCTTTACTACTGGTAGTCTAGATCAGTTCAGTTCGATTCAGTCGAAGTTGTTTCGGCTGAACGCAAATTTGAAGAAACACACCGAAGACAGAGCGTCCAGGAACGCACTTTTGAATAGGGAATTGATATGCTTACAAGAAGAACAAGTGAGCTTTTTTCAGATTCCAAAAGCTGGACTCATGTCAGGAATCTTTTAGAAAGCGTCACGAAAATTCCTTGTAAAAATCTGTTTGCTGTTCTAAAACGATTCAGTTGTTAAGAAAACTTTTACTACCGAGACTACAAACATTTCAGGGGTTTCTAAAATAGCCTGCACCGTGCCCCGGTTTACCAGATTGCGTCGGTTGATGTTACTTCTTCAAGTCACTTGACAGTCCACTGCTACCGTGGCTACTCCGATCAGATCGGCTGCTTTGCCGACGGTGATACGCATCATCTAGTCGTGAACACTCATTGCAAGAATTAGTTCAACTCATTAACTGCATGCTTCAGCTGGATGATGATATCTTTCCACTTTGCGAAACTCGAATATAGTTTGTATTGTCTTCATTTTGTTCGTTAATGAATTACACCGAGTTCACCTTCTGCTCTGGCTGCTTCTCTCATCTGTTTTTAAGCTATCATATTTTGCGTCCTTCAGTAATAAAGTAAAAATCTGCATCGTTTTTGAGGAAAGAAACTGCGGCGAAAACAGGACCACCAATTCGGGAAGGTGACCAGCAGTCGGAGAACTCGAACCTGAGACCCTATAGACCCGGCCACCGCTAGCTGACTTGCCGCTTTTTTTTGCCCGGCTGAAACCTCTGTTGGTAAATGTTTTCCATGTCCCCATTTGAATTGTCTCCAAAAATGTTTACAGCTACATTTACGCAGATAGACCCCAAACGGGATTTTTATTACCAGTGATAGCACAGTCTGAGTGGAGTTTGAGACAAGACAAAGCGTGAAGTGGGCTCATCTTGGACGATCTGATTTTGCACAGTCCTACAGGCAAGCGTAGAGCGATTATCAAAAATGTGACAATACATACATTGTGCTGATATAGCTATTAATTTTTGATCAGACGGTCTGCAGCTACGATCGCTGTCGCTCGGCTGTTGATTTTTTTATCAGAGGATTTGACTAAATGAAGAGTTTCTTTTGGTCTGTAATCTTGGTCCCACTTAAAGTTTGCTTCATGAGAAATGAACTGAGACCATATTTGTATTCATAATACTCATTTTGTACCGTGGGCCTCTACCGCACGGTCACGTAGCAATGATTAGGGGAATGTTCTTTCACTTCATTTACACGATAGACAAGGTAATAAAAAGCATCTAAACAGTAAATCGATTTCCTACAAAAATGATTCTTTAACTGTTCCAAAGTATAATGTTTACCTTGTACCGAAAGCAAGATGAAGTGCTTTTTTGTTGGCTCTGTTCAGTTGGCCGAGATTCCCCCAGGTCGTCAATCACAGATTTCGGAGGAGGCATCCGTGGTAGGTCAGCAACCGGTAGGCCAGGTTAGCACAAACAGCCAATTTGGGAGTTCTAATTGCGCATGCTCCCATGCATTTTACCTTGTGTGGACCAATACAGACTATGTTCAAATTGGGTTTTGTCCAGCAGTTAGATTTGGGCTTGACATTGGAATCCATTCGGATGATTTTCAACAAATTCGTGTTCAATTTATCTCGACATCCTGTACGTTAACACTTCAACCAGTTCAAGGCGAAATCCTGTTCCAAGAGAACTGTATCCGTGATCATTAGAACTCATGCATGTTGGCCACTGTTTGAAACTGTTTGCCTGAAAATTTCGCACAGTCTGTTCGGTCAAGTCCACTGGTCACTGTTTTTATATTCTATATTACTTTTTCCATCGATCACCTGACTAAGTTATAAAAACGATATCTATGGCCCAGTTTTCCAGCCAAAAACTGACAGCCTGATTTATCGTCAAGGTTCGCAAAACATCTTTCGGATTTTTATTGTCCAGAACGAACAATTAATTCACCTTTTGGAATATAAACTTGTCTTCTTGGTTGACAGACCATTAGCAGCACAGAATTGTGGCTTTCGAAGGTTGGCAGCACTTTTGAAGATCCCGTATGTAAGTGGTGATAGTTTCTTTTGCTTTGCACACTGGATAAAGCCACTTAATTAACATAATTGATTTTCTCTGATTACAGATACCCATGCAGGGCCAAGAGTTCGTGTAAGGTGATCAAGGCACTTCATGTCATTTCAAGTTGGCCAACATACAAAGCTTTCTCGACACTCGGTTATTGTGATCTCATTCCAAACAAATCGGACCTCCCGTTGGAAGAACTATTTCTTCCGTGTGTCGATCGCTTTAACTCTGATGAGAGAAGGCAAGAAATGCTTGAAAATTATTCTACTTTTTGGAAAATACATTGGTAATGTCGAAATAAATCTGCTCACTAGATCGATCGGTGGTTTCTTCGTTGCAATCGATCGAGTCGGTCTACGCGGACGAGAGAACGACTGTTTTGAAAGCGTGATTGCAAATTCGAAGGATACAAAGGGCATAAATATTTGATTGTCTCTTGACCGTTATCCGTTAGCGGTTTTTGGTATATACGCAGAGGAGTCCACGGACGAACCTGCTAACAAATCGATCGCATTTCGATAGTGTTTATAAGGAAAAGTTTGTTGTTTATCTGTGAGGTGGCCCGGCGATCAGTACTACTCATGGGCAATCGGATTCGAGTAGTGCCGCATTTACCGTATACCCAAACGCGGTGTGTGTGCCTTTGTTTTTGTGGAAATGAGTGACTTGCAGGATGTCTCTTTGACATCTTTTACCGGTTTACATGTAACTCTGAGGAACCGGAACTCGCCCAACGAATCGGCACGTGTAGAACAACCTGATGCACATGCCGAAATACTTAGCACAGTTGATGAATCACGATACATGAAATGATTTATCATATACTACCAAAGCTTTCCACCGGGATATCGTATCTTATAAGACCTGTACATAGGCCTTTGAAACGCCGGACTCGCAACGGTCTGTTTCGAGTTAGTCACCAATGCAGTCAAAATGGACATGTACTACTGAAAATTTTTAGCAAACTCTAGTGAAAAAGTTCATGAATTGTTTTTACCGTGCCGCTCACTTTTCATACTGCGGTGAATCGTTTATTGTTTAAAATTATTCTCCCACTGTACAAATCAGTTCAGTGTGTGCATAACAGTTACATGGCATTAGAATGATGAGGCATCAATTGCGACTAAATAAAAGATAACTATTCGGATTGCGTAATGAAGCCTTATGATTTGGCGGAAATTTCAAACATGTTAATTAATATTATTATTGATTTTGTGTTACTTAAATTAGGGGAATAAAGCTGATTATTAAACTTTCTCAACAAGAAACGGAATTTAGGTGAGCACAGTTGCCAACGAGCTATTCGTAAAGCTTATAAAATCATATAAGTTGGTAACAAAATAAAACCTGGCCGTTTGGTCTGATGGAAATCCGTTTCATCACATGCCACCAGTGAAGAATGCCGAAAAGATGGAAATCGATGGTTTGAACTGAATACCAGGAGGCCACAACACAGGTAATCAGGTTATGTATCCAATCGATTATTTGCATGCCCTTGTTGGTCTCTGTTACTAGCCTGCAACCAAAAAGAAGTTGAATCGCTGGCTTTGTCCACACCGGAGAAACGCACAAGATACCGGTGGGTCAGTGGGCTGAGTATTTTGCTTGAAATGGCACCGTTTTTACCTAGCAGAATAACGCGGTTGGTGTTCAGTAAACATGTTACCAATGCAGTAACTCATGAGGCAGTCTCGAGCCGTCTGCCCGTTGTTCAGTTTTGCTGATCTCCCAGGATTTGCCGGTACGCTCATCGAACCCACATTATATAAGATGAAATCAAGCAATTGGCGACCACTGGACAAGTATTACTTGTAACACCCAGACATTCGTTTCACCTTGACCAACCCAAGTTAGGTGGTAGTTGATGCGGTTAGCGCCAACAACAACTTGATTTTTCCAGTACTAGCTGACAGATTCATTCACGACGACGCAGAGACTTAGCGTAATCCTTTCCTCTGGAATGTTCTACAAAGGGTCATTCAAAGAAAACGAGTTGCTTCCGGAATTAGATTTGACCATTAAATCTCTCGGGGGTAACCAGTGTCTGCAAAACGAATGTGACTAGTAGTTAGATTTATCTGTTCACTAGGTGCGAGAGATTTGAATATCGTTCGGTAAGCTTGCTTTCGGAGCGAAATAGGACACACGGAATCATGAAGAGTTGTTTGACCCAATGCCAACTGCCGTGCATTCTACAGGTATTTAATTGTTTTATTCGTGTCATCAATAGAGAATAAATAAAACAGCTTTCGAAAGCATTTGACTACGCCAAATCTATGGATAAAGCGAGTGAGTGAATGAGTAATCCCGGTTTTTAAGTAGATTACCAAACCCTTGAGAAAGTATGTTAAAAAGCTGAGAATCTTTAAATCTCAAATACTAGGCCGGACAGTGCGGGGTTGATTGAAAACACGAGCTCAGCTTATTCCCGTTCAAATCCATTTTTGGAACCACAAAAATCATACTGATTTGCTCTGGTCTTAGCAGTTGAGTAGCGAACAAAACAAAAGAATTGGCAACAGCCAGATAGGAAGTTGTGAATGAAAATCTGTACAAATAAAGTCATTTGAAGACGGCTAACGGCTACATCACTTGATCACTTCACTTAGTGGGGGATCTTATAAAAACTGATTCACATGTCTAATCTTATGTACTCTGGGCAGTCAAATAGTACGAAGTGCATGCCTTATCTCATGCTGGCATAAACTGTGCGGTTGAATCAAAGCATTCATTATAAGCGGATCAGGGTTTTGAATACCTCCAACCAAAGCCACGGCAACTACAACCTTAAACTAAGCGGAACATATTGGTTTTTACCATGGAAATGAATTGTCCGAGAAACGCTACGAAAAATAACCGGAATAACTTTATGTATTTTGTCTTGTTGTCTTGGAGAACGGTATGAATGCTGTGGATGATCAAGCCCGGCATGGGTATCACCTAGCGGGGATTGAAAACACTGTGACGAATAAATCCCTTTCGACATGATTAAACAGTTTCGACGTTCGATTTGGAACATTCAACAGAACGTTTGCAATTTACCAGAGATGTCAAAAGCATGTCTCGACGAGGGAAGCCGTTTCGATTACGGCGGTTCGAGTTTCAGCTTCCAAAGTGTGTACAGATTCCCAAACAGATGATATTGAAGGTCGCGTGACAAATATGGATAACGACCGAACAACTCGTGATAGACAAATCCAAGAAGGATACAAAATCGCGATTTAGATTTAGATAGATCACGGATACATGCTATCTAAACTAGTAACGTAACTATGAAAGATCAATTACAATTTTGTTCCCAACAATTCCAGGTTATCGTATACAACGTGAACAAGGAGAAACGATCGGTGCTCAATCGAGCAAACGAAACTGTGCAACAGAAGTAGTGGAATCAGTTCAAAGTTTGATTTCTTGCCAATCAGTGTCCGTTAGGACAGATAAACAACCGGACGAAGAAACACTGAGTCAAGGAGGAGAAAATCACTGCTAACGAAAATCTTGAATTTCGATCAGACCTGTTAATTACAGTCTATGGTGCACAAGCGATCGTAACGGTTGCCTCTCGGCTTCTTGCTCGTGATTATCTCACACGACAGTGTATTTACAGTCCAACAGGGAAAAAATCACGTTAGGTCAAAACGATTTGGAAGCCTTCACAGTGTGACTAGGACAAAAAAGGTGAGCGATTTCCATGAACAGCTGCTAACCCGTGTGTCAGGTCAAGATCTAAGTTATCTCCAATTTTGTTGATTGCGTCACGTGGATGCAGCGAATTGGGTAAGTTGAACTTTGTATGTTATTCCAATTGGATGGACATTTTATGTTGTTGCGTGTGTATGTGTGTATGCGCAATCAAAAAAAACTGTGATCAATTTTCGTGTTAGTTCCAGCCTTCAAATTCCACCAGCTAACGAAGGCAAACGACAGTCACTGTTTTATGAAAGCATTTGCCGCAATCACGTTTCGTGTTTTTTAAAAGACCAAGAGTAGATCATACTCGTAAAAGATGTCGTCATTTGCATTTCTAACAATACTGGATTTTTTGTCACGTTAGCATTACTGAGATGAAACGAAAGGAGGTTGTATTTGTTAATACAACACCAAACTGACGTGGGACAAGAGGACACGCAAGCCCGGTTGGATTTTATCCCTGCCGGACTGATTCCATTTGCAGACCTTAGTGTCCCCAGGAGCAGTCCATACATGAATAATCGTGCGTTTAATCCAGACTGGTAGCCCAATTTGTTTGGACACGAGTCCGTTCGCTTCAAAGCCATTTTGACCAAACGGGGATGTTTTCATTAGGATTTATAAAATTTGATCTCCATTATTCAACTTTCGAGATTGTATGCCCGCGAGTTACATTTGCAAATGAAGAAAACAATCTTGAATTTATACTTCGATGGCTTCGAAGTGGAGTTCTACTTACGCAAACCACATCTGGTCGAAATTACGGGATCCATTTTTTCCAAAGGATACACAGTGGCATATTATGGTATGAAAAGATGTGGCCGCAGGGAATAATGCAAGATGAATTTAGAAATCGAGATAGAAATAATCATACATCAAAGGGATTGGCAGAAATTTGATCGCGTCCTACATGGAAGTAGTGAATGAATGGGCCGAAATATAACACGCGCATATTCTCCGATCTAAAATATCAGTTCTGGTACCCAGTCGTAAAATGCCAATCAGTTCCACTTCAGAACTAGTGTAGTCTGTTTCCCTTAGATCTGTCAAGAACAATCAGGATGCAACAGTTATTCATGATAATGGAATAATTTACTATGGGACATCAACGCACAACACGCCATCAAGAAACCAAGGGATCACGACACAATTGCTTCATCCTCGTTAGGAATTATCAGCAGTTCATGTTCACCAGGCCCGAACTGCGACGCAAATCCGGGACGAAAGATTTCGAGTCGAACGCCTTAGCCAATAAGATACCGGGTAGGCTCCGAACGATTTTGTTGAACTTCACCACATGATGATGTTGTACCTAGCTGTCACTGATTTGCACGACCACGGACCTAAACAGTGCTCCCATGGTTCCCTGATGGTGAATTAAGCATTCATATCGCATGATGAACTATCTTTGAAAACAATCTTCTACTACTCATACCCACCAAGTTATTCATTTCCCAGACAAAAACGAATAAAATCGATTTTCATGGTTACTAGTTTGGTGATCCAATTGTTACGCTAGTCCATCACTACTGACCGATTTTCTCTGGCAGAATTTCACGTGTCCGCAAGCTATGCTGCAACCGATGAGATTTAACCATATTTGTACTGATCGTTCACCTAGGCGCGAGATCTGGGAATTCAATAGTCCCTACCCTTGAAGTGCATCAGACTGACAAGTAGATTAACTGAAAGTTTAGCTCAGTTCATTGTGTACAATCTAGTGACAGTCTAGATTCTCAATGTGAATCAAACCACTGCACAGATTATCACGTATTCTGTCAAAAAAGACAATATATTAATGTCCGGGACCAATGCAGATCACAATTGCCAGAGAAATTATTTTCGCTCAAGTATCAATGACGAAATTTACGACCTTCTCAGCACACCGTTCAGCGCAAGTTGTCCGCGAATGAGGCTGGACCCTTGAATGATGCCACTAATCGGTCTTTAAATTATCCGTGTCCTTCTTGCTGGGCCTGAAGTACAAATCGCAAAAGGTAATTTATGTTACCACCGTATTCACGTTTGGCTAAAATATACTTAGAAGTGACTCGCGCGCAAAAAATGGAAAGTTCCTCTTCGCACAATGAAAGGATAACAAGCTGACAATGTGATGAGCACCACATTTTGTCTTTTTGGAATATACTGACTCGAGAGAAGAGACTAGTTTTGGGACAAACTAAAAAAGCATGAAAACTCATCAGCCAAGATCTATGATCTGATCTGATCGGTTGGTCCAAATTATGACCCAGTACACCTCAAGTGACTCAAGTCGTTTCTTTCGAGTGAAATGAGCGTTGATATTTAGCACGTTAACCATAAGTCCATTGAACATGTTTGGTCAAAACAATAGCCTCGTACAATTTCATATGTTGTTAACTATTCAGTGATGACTGCGGTAATGTTAGTCCAGTTGGGAATGTTGTAGCAGGGAACGAAATGCATACACTCAACTAGATCGCAACTTTTAATGGACCATACTATGGGATCGACTGAGTCTCGTTTTAATTGCCTGCGAATAGACTGGAAGTTATCATTCTCCTTTCTAGGAACCATACTGACATGTTACCAATATTCCGGACCGAAAATCTTAGATAAAATTCTCTGTGCTTGTCAAGAGAACTTCACCTACTTCCCGGTGGGAATGATCAAATATGAATAAATGGCGAAACTGCACTGTTTTGGAAGCAACACTTAAATATCTGTATTTTTCGGCTAAATCAACTGTGTCTTCAGTGAACATTGCAAATATTTGGTCATTATGGCCGGTATTCCCGTTTACAAATTCGTTACTTGCGTCAGAAACTTCAGCCTGATTGAGATAGTTGACGAACCTGTGATACGCACCTGTGGGTTTCATTATGACACCAGTACGAATAGAAATATTGAAACATACGAGCGTAATATTATCAAATCAGCAACTGGGTGAACTAATCAACCTGGACCTATTTTATTACACAATTCCGATCATTTCCGTCAATTGATCCAATCACCAACAATCCACCACTCATCAAATATGCCTCGTAAACTCGCTCCCCTCAAATGACTCGCTTCAGGTACACGACTGATTTGGTTGTTCCCATCTGGCCTCAGTCTCAACCGGACGCGTTCTTCAATCGCTGTAGAAGAATTCAATACATTCAACACTGATGTGGCCTCCATCATTCATTTGTCATTGACTTATTGATCGCACTAAGGCAGCCCATCCGTCGGAATGCGGTTCCCTAATCCTCAGTTCTTGATTCGATATCCTAATCGTTTGTTCTTTTCTTTCGAATTCTCACACTTCCTAAGGTTCTTGAACAACTTACTGTTTGATACTCTCACCTCTTTTTAATTTTGCTCATTTTATCGTTGCTTCATATTTTTATTTCCGAAGCTGATGAAATCGCAAGTTACATTATTTTCAGTAAAGTGTCGCCGCTAGCTGAGAGGTAACAAACGAGCAGGATGCAAACCTGCAACCTTTTTGTTGATCAGGTATGAATTTGACCGTCTGAAACGAAAATCACGATGCAACACGGATTTGTTAGACACGTTACTCACAATTGTGAACTTCTTTTTAGTATTGCCTTCTTCATTTGGCCACTTCACTGATTGATTTTGGTTGAACTTTTATGCATGGTATTTAACCAAACTGTTCAGTTTGTCCCTCGTTAGTGCATTGTTCATCATTGTGAGTTGAGACCAGTGAGTGAACACTTGTCCCATGGAGACCACCACTTTTCACATCTGACATCGACTGATTCTTTAAACTTTTCCATTGTCATTTTCTATCGGATTCTGTTTTCTCGCGTCTTCCAAATGCCCGTCTAGTTTGGAACCAGTCCACGCAGTCAATTCACGCCCAAATCTCAAATCGAGTATTCACATCGAAGATAACATTGTCTCTTTGCTCAAATGCGCAAACTTAATCTATCTCCAGTATGATAGGCAGACCAGAACCGAGTTCGGTACGTAATGTATGGAAATAACGATGTACCATTTGAACTTTTTTCATGTAAACCTTTATTGTTCACTAACAAGGTGCGCTTAAAGTAGACAAACTCATGAACTCGTATTGTTTAAAACCCGTTTGTTTTAGGCCGTCAATCCAATTTCATTCGCCCGTGAATTAGTGTTCAGAAAGGTTAGCCGTGATAACCGAAACATCGACATATGAACAACTATCTGGACCACATTGTACTGCTGTACAATTAAAGTTTGCATAAGACAAGTCCATTTGTTTCATCTACTTATGTTTGTCAACATTTTCAATGATGCTCCACCCTGTCTTTGAACACAACAACTTAAAGTATTTTTCGGTGGCTCAGTAAACATTCATCGTGTACTTCCTTTCCTGCATAGATGTTCTTTTGACAAAATTTACCTTGGAGAGTGCGGTAGTAGGAGATTATTTTGTCTATCCGTGATTTGGTGTAAAATTTGTCCTACGTCTGGAACTCAATTCCAAGAAACATCTTATGTTATGCAGTACCCATTTCGTCCTGTGTCAGGGAGTGTAAAGACTATGTTCCACTGTGTTGTGATTTGATTTCTTCAATGCGTCTACTCCTCGTGTTGATGTCAATTAGTTAAGTAAGTTCAGTCAGCATACCTGGGAATGCGAAATCGTAGACCCTTACCTATTCATTCCTAGAAGATCTGTCCTTGTATGTTTTCCAATCGTTCACCTATTCTGAATGCCAAAAGACTTAGTTTGTAATAAATGTACTCTCCACCCTGTCGTGCGACCGACTGATATTGGAAGAATTATTACCGAATTTCTCCAACAATTTGACAACCAGCTCACTCATTTTGCACTCACCAGTCTACTTCCACCACCGACTATTTGACGGTCGAATTTAAGAAGATCGCTTTCTAACTACCATTGAATTCTTCTTTTGAACTCAAGTGAACTTATTCTCACTTCGACTGAATATCTCAATCGGGTTGATGTAAACGTCTGAGTAGATGAATATTTTGTTCGTAGTCGCTGCTATGCATCAAATCAAAATTTCCTTTTTCTTTCATGCTCAACACTGTCAAGTTTCACGTCTGATCGGAACGCGCCTCATTAATCTGTGGGCACAGCTAGTATGTGTGTGTGTGTGTGTGTGTATGTGCTCGTGCCAGAGATATGAATGATCAGGGAGACTGAGAGTGTAGTCAGTTGACCTACTACGGATTTTGCTTAGATAAGAGATGAATTTATGTGGGGGGATGCAAACGAGTAATGGACAGACAGTGATTCAGAAGATAAGTACGCGTTAAACGGATGGTCAGTAGCGGTTGACCGAATCTTATTGCCAACCCGAGTGAAAAGCTGATGACGGGTTGCTGAACTAGCTAGTTAGGCCAGAAGGAAAACAGAATGGCGTGTTTCCGGGGCCCCAGTTATAAAGGTGGCGATCAGCGATGGCTGGAAAGTATCAGGTGAACTGGAAACCATCAGTTATTTGCCGCACAACATCTACTGCAAGTGAGCATATTAAGACAGCCTAGGTGTTGTCGTGTGGCTGATAAAAGACACGCAAGTTGGTTAGAGGTTTCGTGATAGAATAGTTTGTGTGCTTAATAACTGTGTGAGGTCATGATGGAACGGAGTACTTCACCGACTCGATGAAATAGTTGCTAACCCAAGGCAATATCAGAAGACTTGCGGGTTCCTGTTTTGGGTATTTCGAGCTAAGGCCAGTTCTGTGAACACCGGATGCTAATTTTTACTTGGGTATGAAGGTGGAATAGAGCTACATTATACAAAAAATAAGATTACATAATAGTGATCACATTTCCAGTGACTCGACGAACAAACCTGTAAGAAGCACACATTCTTCTTCGCCCGTGCAAAACTATGATAGGAAAAGGAAAGGGTGAAGTTATAGGTGACGTGAAATATGTCTAGCAGCGGAAGTACCAATGAGAACATGTGCCAATTTCCTAGTGTAGGTCTGAGAATATGCATGAGCAAAATACTGTGGGGCGAGTTAGTTTCCGTAAGTTGTCACCAGTCAGTTGACTACTGAAATACATCCACGATGAGCGGAACCCGTATCCGCAGATCCGAACCATGATTTCTCACACTGGAACTGACCATACGTAGCTGACAAACTGCAACCGGACGCGTTTAACAAAACCAATTCAACTTTGTCATTCAAAGTTGGGTCCATTGCGAAGGCCGCCGGAAAATGAACTGACTGATCTAAGTTCGGCAAGGAGGGGCAGATAAGTGCCCTTAGGAATTTCACCATCACCTACGATTCGGATGCGCTCAACTCATCTTAACCGATTTTGTCGAGAACCTAGATTCATGGGCTTGCGAATGGTCATGACGGGTACAGATCAGTCCACCTCATGTTTCTGGCCACGTGGAATTTGTGATCATCGTACCTGAAAATCGATCGACTCATAAATCTTTCAGATTTCGCAGACTCAATTCATACCCGTTGAGTCTGCACATAAGCAATACCGACTGAGCCACGGCTGGCACTGTCGAATCCGTGTCCCACAAGCAAGTAACGCCAACGTCTGTGTGTGTTTACGTCAACGTGAAACATCCTAGCCCTATCGTTTAATCGCCGCATCCAGTTTCAGACCGTTTCGTCTATCCGGACGCACCCCATACTGTTGATAGCTGGGATAAAGAACAAACGAACAGTGGCCGATTCACTCTCTCTTTTCAAATCCAAGTCAGACAGTTATTGTTGTGGCAAAATACACTCTCCAGTAAAGTACAATAGGAAGGTGTAATTCTACTGACGAATTTCGCAGACTGAAGTGAATGGAGTAGCGTGATGGTTTATAATTCCCCAATCCATTCACTCATCCTTACTTCTATTCATAGTATTCAATATTCTTTATCATATTCTAAGTGTTCTGTATTACTCAGTCCCGTGTTGTTGTATTCTCGACAATTCCAACAGGTGACTGTTGGGTGAGAGTGTGTTTGTAGCTTTTTTGTCTTCGGTTTGCATTCGTTAACAAATAATCCCAGCTGGTTTTTTAAAGGTAACGTGAGCAGTCCCGGGAATCTGGTGATGTTAGACGAATATTTAAGTTTGAATTATTTACTCCCCATATTGAATCTTAATGGGACTAATTGAGGACAGTCTGTGAAATGCATTTTTTGGTTATTCTTCTCAGTCGCGCACGTCAGAATGTGACGAGCAGTGGGACGAGCTCACGTAAATTTTTGTCGACCCGCTAACTCCAGGACAAGCACACATTTTCAGTGAGCGGTACTTGGGGGTGGCTACAATCGTCCGATCAATAATGCCCCATAAAGGGTCAACAGCCCCCGGCGACGATTCCGTGAGATCAATTGGATCGTTTGGTCTGGGTCAATTTAGAGGCCGAAGGTCATGAGAAGATTCGTGATTGACAAGGCTAGGTTCCTCGTGCTCGTTTTCTGTTTGGGCGAAGGATGAGTCATTTGTCTCGCTAAACACATGCGCACTCGCTGTCTGGTCCGTTGACCGAGGCACCGATCCGTTCAGCCTCTGTATGTGCCACCGCAGCTGCAGATAAACTGATAAATTATGTGAACCGCTTTTAGATCGGGCATCGTAGTCAACTGTTTGTTGACATTCAGTCCTCTAGTGGTGTGTAGGATGTTCAATTCAGCATACAAGCGGGTGCGTTTTAGCACACACTTGTGGTTTTGGCCGATTCTTTTGAATAGGTGATCACCCTTGAGTGATAAGGTAATTCTGACTTGTTTTTTCTCAAGTGAGTCGCATGGAGTTGCTTTAGGTCGTTCTCTTTTGTGAATCTCGGGAAACTTATCAGGGTATCCGTTTGCCCTGAGAGTCTCCATTAGGAACCCTTTTCTTTCGGCAAATGGTTTGCACTGCAAATATTTCGGGCTCAATCGAGAAGTGTTTCGACGAGACTCCATTTGTAGCCCGCCGGTTCAAAGCCGGAAAGTTGAATGCATTGCTCACTCGAAGTTCCTTTACGGTGAACAGTCTTTCGCATTGTTCCATCTGGATATGTAGTCATCAAAATATCTGGGAAGGCTAGATTGTTGTCGTTTTCTCTTCTTCGTATGGCCGAAATGTTTAGTTATATATTGTTCAAGTGATCGAGGAATTTAATAAAAGACTTCTCATCGTTAAAAACTAAAATGTCTTTCAAATAATGCATACACATAGTGAATTGAACGGCAGGACTACGCATTTGTTTTTCGATCATCCCAAAGAAGACATCTGTCATTGTGGGTCCTGAGGGGCTACTCATTGCAATGCCATCAATCTGTTTGTATGGGTGTCCTTTAAAGTCGAGCTGCATGTTTTCAGTACGCAAAATAATAAGATCCCTCATGTATGGGACAGGAATTGGTAAAATAAGGTTCAGTGTAGAAATTGTGCCACATGAATAGCCTACTACCTTATGTAAGAGGAAAATGGTGAATCAAGATCACCAGAAGACATTTTCTGAGAACCGTGTTTTTCAAATGCTGATATTCATTTCTTTCACACTGATCTCATCGAAGTTGGTTCTCCCAAGCTAGGACGGTTATCATTCTTCACTTCGAGTTATCGTTTTCGTTAGTTACTTCATCCAATCGCTGCCGCGATACCACTAAAACCTTTGACATTTTTCTATACTTAATCAGTTCTTCACAGTTTTTTCTTCCAAGTTTCTCTTGTTAAAGTACGCGTGCAGGCATCGGTTGGTGTGAACTATGAATGAACCTACATTCATCCCAGTTTCCCCGGGCATTCTCGTCAACATTTTCCGTTTTTTTTTTCAAGTAAATCGCAGTCAGATTGGCTAGTCCTTTTCTGATTGGTCAGGTTTTCATTTTCCGTGATAGACGGTCATAAGTTGGACACGAATTATGAGAATCACTGTGTTCCGTGTCTATGACCCGACTATCCTCCTCGAATTGAGTTTTCCATGGGAGTTTGGGCACTACTGCTCCAAAAAACTCAAAATTAATAGACACCTAATTTCATTTGTTTTGTGACAAAAACTGTAAATATTACGTGATAATAAGGTAGAGAAGATGCACGTAGAAGCCGTTTGATTTGTTTGAAAGTTAGCGAAACATTCGACGTCACAGTCTGCCTGGAAATTTAATTTTTCATTTCTTTAGACATTCGTATTTTGTCATAGGATAAACGAAACTGTCGATCAAGATTATCCTTGATGAATTTATCCTCGGAATAAAATGAATTCACCGGGGGGATTTGTTTGTGCATGCTGGCCGTGATGATTTCAGTCGGTTACGCGTTATTTCTGTCTATCTGCTTGGCCTGGTAAACACTTAGGTAATTTCCAACTTCTCCTGGGGATTTTTCCCCTGGACAACGGTCAGAATGGTTTCTCGACTTCATGTTGTCATCTTCATGCTGCAGTCACCAATAGTTCATTCAATGTTGCGACTACGAAGTTTGCAATCGGGATATTTTCCGCGAATTGGTTAGATATTGTGAAATGTTCAGCCTGACTAACTTGTTATTATTCCTGGAAGCTGATATCTCTGTTGTCTGGGATCATCCAATCGCTTGTCTTAATTTTGGTTTCAAAGGTGTTGCTTTGTAGATACTTTACATTCTCGTACTATCTCCATGTCGAGCTCTGACCAACCTGAACAGCTGCCCAAACATTACCCCCTTCCAAGGACAGCGTACGGTGAGGGAGTCGATCTGTGAACCAGAGCACCACGTGTCCCAACCACCTGAACCTTTTAAGGTTTGATGTTTTATCTTATGGCACAAAGCTCAACGTTTGGTCCAATTTTTTCATTATGTCATCGGTGTTCGATCGCTGGCAGTTTTTGCACATGTCAAAAACGTGTTCTGAGCTTTATATGACGAGTGATCTTATTGTTCGACTGTAAACTGGCCGCTGATCGATTACAGAATGTCACGGTGACGTCATAAGTATTTAATATAGGTAGAACCCAATCGGATTTTCCATAAACAAATGCCAAGTGAGGCGTATCCATCACACTAACAGAGGTTATCCACTTCGCTCGGGTCCTGCCCGCTAAGAAAAAAATCGGCGTTGAGTCAGTTTAATCAAGAAAAGTATTTTACACTTTCAACGTGCAAAAAATCAAAAAATATGCACACATTGCTTTTAAGATGGTCCAAAAATGCTTGTCTGTTCGTTCCGGAGTCCAACATCGCTCATATTTCCCGACTATGGCAATTTGTTGTCCGAGCGAATATCATCAACATTAATCTCATCCGAATAGGATGAGGAAAACGCAAATTATTTTATATTCATATCTCTGAGTATCCTTTACTGGCTTTTGCTGTCTAACGCAGAATGCCTGTTGTGATAAGACGATTCTTCTCTGCACATCTCACATCCCTCCAGTCGCGGCTTTTAAACCGTAACATCGCATTCGGTTGAAGCTGCACACGAACGTAAATGGAAATCCTGTAGAGCGTTTTCAATAGAAAATTATACATGAAACAGCTCCTTTCTAACTTAAATAAACTAAAAGCTGGCGCTATTGAAACTTATCAGATAGTAAATGCGAAGTTCTCAAATTCTCCGTAAGTACCACATAAAGCAAATTTCTTTCACTTTAAGTAAAACTCTCACGGGGCTAAGCAAATAGTGCAGACATGTAAAATAGTGTCTCAGTCAAAAATGGTCCTTTTTTGTTCTCATCCTGATTAAGTTAATTAGGTTAGCATTGCTCAACTGGTTCAGGCATTGAAAAAAGGCGGTACGATATTAAAGTTTATTGATCAGGAATTTTCAAAATAGTGGATGAAAACAAATTTGGACTGGCCAAAAAATGAACAAAAGATGCTATTTGTTATTGTGAATGATATAATTTTAATAAGAGCGTTATTGGTAGATGACATTTGCTTCCAATCCACCTGAAAGCATGGGACGAATTTATTGAGTCCATTAGAGCATACGTATTACATTGTGCGATTCCGTTTCTCATTCCGAGTTGTGTTTATTCATCAGGTTGATTATCGATCTATTTGCTGGTGGCCTGTTTCGATGAACACTTATCATGCAGTCTTTCTCCGGTTCGTTGACCTGAGCCCATCATCTCACATGTGTTAATGCACACAACTGCGCGCTCCAATAGATTGTAAATTTACACCCGCACACAACACAAACTAAAGCAGTCAACACGCCTGACGTGTGACGCACCCATCCGACCTTCTTCTTCAGACTAATCAATTAGGCATTTGAGAAAATTGTAGCGTCCGATAGCAAACCAGACCAGTAGAATTAAACACTACGACCCAGGTGACTAAAATAGCCAAGATATTTTCTCGCTTTTATACGGGACGGATTACCTCGCCAGAGTATGCAGCCGATATTTCTTCCCAGTGCTTTGGTGGGTGAGGGTAATTTACTTCGATATAACCGAAGTAATTTGTTTTTTTAGTCGAACAAGTAAACCAGCGAATGTATTTCTTGTATCTATCGACTGGTTAGCTAATCGGTTAATTGGCCATTCTTGTCACGGCAACATAGAGCAACGGATCGGTGACAAAACCACCCCGAGTATCTAGCACAATTGTCACGTAATTTTAGTCAACAATGGGACTGAGTGCCATCGTGACATTCACACGGATGAGCGCAGAGAATGATCTAATCAGCGACTTAAGCAAAGCTTGCGAACGATTCATATATATTTAGGTATTACTCACTTGAAGTGGCAAAGAGCGAATTTGAAAATACAATGGTGTGAGATACAGCTGATAAATTTAAATTATAAAGTTTCATTTCGGCTTTTTGACCAGATCATCTTATCGGTAATCGTTTGGTATTTTTATCCTGTAAGAGAATGTCCAGAAACAATTATGTGGGCTGTGACGTATTTCGCATTATGCGACCTATGATTTATAATGGATCACAGATCCATTGTTCGTTGTCATCAGGCCCGTTGCCACGCTCGATCATATGCGATTCTAACGGAGGGATTCTAAAACTACAAAACACTTCAATTCGACTAAAAGGGTCAAAAGGCGAAGCGCCAGCACAAATCGCACACACTCACGGAATCGCCTGTGAACATGAGTCGACGGATCGGTTTCCACTGTCTGTTGGTCAAAATACCAATTCGTAAGGAGCAGGTTTTTCAAAATAAGATTAACAAAAAAAGAGAAAGCGAGCTTAATCCGAGTGAACAGCTGGAGAATTTGTAAGGAATTCTACCATTCTGAAGAGAGAACCAATCGTACCGATTGTGCGGAACCCGACGCAATGGTGTCGGATTTTCACCACGAAAACTTATCTGGTGGCCAGTCAGAGTAGGGAAGCATAACCACCCATTTAATGTTCAATTGCTGTGATTCACTATCAGAAATACTATAATGTTTCAATTGATGGTCGGACTAACACAAGGTCAGAAAGAATCGGTCATCCAAATGTGTGCAAAATCCATTTTGTGAGCAAATGTGTTGGCCAGTTGAACAGAAAATCGATCATAGATGAAGTGGTTTCAATTCCCAGGGCGGTTCACAATTATTGAGTCACCTAGCAGGCTACCTCAACTCTCACCATTATGGCCTCCCTTCTTATACCCTTCCGTGTCCCTTATTGTAGTGACCCTTAGAGGATAAAGGACACGCTCCTTTCAGTACACTCGGGCTTCAGCCGTGGAGCTAGAAAAAGTTCTCGCGTACTTTTGATATGATACATTGTGGCTATTAACAAAATCACTCAGTGACCATCAACAATGAGCTATTATTAACTGTACCTACTACGCATCAAAAAACTTATTCCCCTTGCGAACTGCTAGACAATATTAAAGACCGATAAAAAAACTGTTCTCCTATGCCAAATCCAACCGCATTTGCAAATTCAGTTGTCAGTACTCGATCACCTATTTTTCCAGAACTGAAGGAAAGTTTCGAAACCGAACCCATAGACACGTCTTGACGTGACAACGGACAGCAATTATCCAGTAAACAACATTGTTAGGGCGATCCAAAGAACGCGGAACACTGAAATCGTCAGTCGTCAAAAAGTTGTGGGTGACAGAACATTAGATCATTCCAAGTCATACCGCAATCATACATGAATCTGCCGCCACCCATGTGTAATGTACCTAATATGAGCGGCTATTCCTTCCTTTAATATTACCGTGTGTGGTCATCTCTGTCCTAACAATTTGGTTTGTGAAGTCTCATTTTGACGGTAGTGTGAATTAGCAAAAGTGCAATGAAGATCCGGAACACATCGTACAGAACGCCATTGATTTGCTTAGGTGTCATGGAAAAAGTTTTCTCATTTCAAAGTAGCTTCATCACTAGCAGATTCAGTTGACCTGTTTCGGAAAAAAACGGGACAGGAAATCCCGTACGGGCTATCAACACATCGGAAAACTGGCTTGACTAAGCTATTCAACTTTTTTAATCGAAGAACAAATTTGAAACTGTAGTGAACAAAGTGTAAAATCTTTGAATGGAACAACTTATGCAAACTAACTGATTTCCTCGGCATTGCAGTGCGATCCGCGTAAAATATCTGACCTATTATCGGGTGTAATATGGTATAAAAGAGCTGACCTTTTATATTCGTCATCGAGAAAGACAAACATAATGCGTGCATCTTACAGTATTTTTACTCGTTTTGTCCTTTTCAACCAAAGTAACGTTTCTTTTCAGAGTGGCCTGTTCACCGCAGAACAATATACATTCCTATTAGATTCGTATGTATTCTGATTCTGATGCGTTGCATATCAAGATGGCGAGTGCCTAGTTGCATACACGTACACACGCTCCGATCTCCCGTTCCCGGTCCACTACTGGCCGTGAACAGATATGGGCAGCGGAAATCATAAAGAGGATGAGAATAGGAAAAAAGTAAAAATGTGGCTTCTACAAATATACGGCTATGTGCCCACCGAATTATTGATCAAAGGACGCCGGCAGAGAGGCCAGGCGGAGAAGTGTCAGCTCGGCAGGAGGAAGTCATCGAACTTGATTTTCGTGTATGTGCGTGTATTTCATCATAGGAGAGGCTGCCCAGTGATAGTGAGGAGGTGGATGAAAACAAAGTCAATCATTCCGGGATCCCTAATGCATACCTCGTTTCGATAGCATCTGACCTGGATCGTGTTTGGTGTAAGGATGAACAATCAACGCAACAAATTTATGTGGACGAAATAAGGAGCGGGAGATCGACCGAAATAGTGAACGACAGAGGTTGGAGATGGATGGACAGGTGAAAGTCAATGAGTTGGCACTGATAATACATATATATATATATATACTGGACAAGAACAGATAGAATGAGAACGTGTAAATTGTATACATGGCATGGTTGATGTGGCCTCCAACAAAACTTAGAAGAGGTGAAAGTGATTATAAACAATAACTCTTGCTGCAAAGCGAACGCCCAGTCGTCTGCGTGTGTGTAGAATCTGACTTAGGCAGTGGATGAAACACAAAGATTTATAGACATTATACTGAACCATATTGACCATAGTAATCAATTAAAGAAGAGCAGCAATCGATAATGAATTACGTTGAGTAGAATAAACGGATAGCTGGCCTTCTGCTTGATTAATTTCCGTGGATGATACAAACATGGTTGCATGAGTGATGTTTGTACAAAAGTAACCATGATTGTCATCGTATTTGACAGCAGAAGATCATAACGCCGGGATTCGGAAAACAACCAGAGGACAGTAGAAATAAGAACTTGGACAGCGTGGACGTTGACATTTGAGTGAAATTGTGCTAATGAGAGAATGTGACCTTGTCTGAGTAGGTGGACGAATGAGTGAGTGGCCACGCTGTGCTATTAATCTCATTGGTTCGCCTTATCCTGTTGTAGATTCGGCAACATGTTCACTCTGTTGGGTACTGTACAAGAAATTTCACCCATGGAGTTGATCAGTTGGTTCTCACTCTCTTCCACATCATCTGCATCAGCCTCATCCCGGTCCCCGGTTCCTTCGGTTTCCAATCCCTCCATTGAATTGTCAGTGACAACCGGTATCGGGCAGCGTGTCCGTGCGGTCTCGTCCCACTCCGGCTCGTCCTCTTCTTCAACTCCATCCACAAGGGAGATACGGTGTGCGAGTACTGCCTTCAGGTCTAGACCATCGGCACCTTCGAGTGCCAGAATGCGTCGTTTGGCCTTGAATTCTTCTCGTTTGCGACGCTCTTCTGGGGACAGCTCTTCCTCAGTCTCGTCCGGAGCAATTGGCAGATGCTGATTAGACAAATCAAGCGGAAATGGGTAGGAAGTGAGTGTTCTCGAAGCACATAAGAAATAATAACACTAACGAAAGCATACAAAAACAGCATCAAGAAGTGCGACTGACTGATCGGTCTGATGGGTTAGGTAAACTAAAGTTTGGCAATAGACTGTGCTGAGTGCAGCATATATTCAGTAGACATATCTTTTGCAGAAATCTGAATACAGATTGCGTGCCATCGGAATCATGGCGAAAAATGAAAACAACGAGCGAAGGAAGAGAAAGAAAAAGAAACAATGTGTAGAGTTCACAACGCATATCAGTTCTTCTATTCCACATCTTCACATCACCGGCCATCCATGAGTCTTCTGTGGACGTGACAATACACGGGTGCCCAAACCGAAGTACAGGGTTGACTTAGGGGGCCGTACCCCGAGCATTCGATCAAATGGTCTAACCCATAGGGCAGCAAGAGGATCTGAGGGTCACGTAACCCGCTAGAGACAAAAAGTTGATTACTTAGTTCATGTGCCTTTCGGATTGGGCTAGACATCCTGGATATTCAGGACAGCTCTTCACCACGGACACCGGTGAGCACACAGCCGCCTGTGGTTGGTTTGAAATCAGGATTTAGGCAGCTCCCTTAGACTGATTATCAACGATCAGTTAGCCCGGTGGAGGGCACCGGGCATTCGATTTCGTCCTTGCACCTCTGTCACGAGAAGGCAGTGCGTAGGACATCCTGAGCAGAGGCTATTTTAGACGCCGGTCACTTGGGAGCATTTTGAGAGGCGTTCGGGGCGAGTAGCTAACTCAGAGCCTGAGACAGTGAAACTTGTTTGATGTGGATGAGCGAGTGTCCAATGACTGTAAAGTTTTGTACTTGCATAACAAATCGCATGTAGCACACTATTTCTCTAGGACGACAAACCATATCCGATTCCAATAAAAACGTTGTTGGTCTCGAAAGTGAGTGATCCCCTAAGTTCTGTGAGTAACCGAGGTGAGGATGACCGGCAGCAAAACGTTTATGGTCAAAACGTCAGGAACACAGCAACCAAGAAACTTCGAAAATGGTCGATCTGAGCAACAAAGCAGAGATATTGAAAACCGTTGGAAGGTGTTCTTGCTCCGCCTTGTCTACATTTTTATCCACAAATTATAATGAAAAGAAGCATGGGAAATCAAGAAAACCAACGGACCTAAACGGTTTGAGTAGTACTATGAAAGCGTGAAAATCGAAATACAAATCTCTACAACAAAACCGAGCAAAATTACCAAGTGATAAAGAATGTTGGAATGTTGGAATATCAGGACCAAATGATGTAAGGAGAGTATCGAAAAAGCGATGTGCTATGTGTCGGTTATAATTGTGAATGATATAATGTTAATAACAGCGTTGTTGGTAGATGTAATGCGCCGACGTTTCGACTACCGTGGGTAGTCTTTCTCAAGGCAAGATTTTGATGGCAAAACTTGCCTTGAGAAAGACAATCCGCGGTAGTCGAAACATTGGCGCATTACATCTACCAACAACGCTGTTATTAACACTATATCATTCACAAATAATGTTGTAATTCATTTCTCCATCTCTTGAAACGCGGATCTGTTTTGTACTTTTTCCTACCTCATTTCGGACTTAGGTCAAACAGGTTCAGAACTGCTATCCAAATGACTTATTTAGATCTCGTTCACATAGATCTCAGTGTGATTCATTTCAAAAGGGCTCGTATGAACAAACTGCTTGTGACAGTTAAACTATATCACTTTATATTCCCGTTCGATAAATCGTCGAGATACACCCGGATGGCCTTGGGACTGAGGTGCTCTCTTTCAATTTATTCACTCCGAGTTAAATCTCTAGTGAATATTCACTGCTTATGATCGATGACGAGCCAGAAGAAAGAGCTGCGTAACATTTGCACAGCTGTGAGCGGTACAACAAACATCATTACTAATGAAAAAAAACTATCTAATATAACATCCACGAAAGCTAAGATAGACATGACACTCAACCGCCCGGACTCCACTGGTTTTAATTGTATTGTGACAAAATGGTGGCCTAGCAGATTTGTACACAAATGGATTTTGTTGTGGAAGCCGTACGTGTATCCTGTGCATCCGGTTACGATGGTTTTAATCTCCCATAAAAGAAAATGCATCGGTTAACTGGCATATATCCAAGCTTACTGCTATGCCATAGGGTTACTCTCGCTCACAGAAGTTTGTTGCCAGCATCCGCATTTCTAAGTCCATCATACTGACGGCAACGAAAAAGCCGATAGCGAAGATGCTTAGCACTTACGGATCTGGAAATTATCACACTGAACCGAACCTGTTGGAAAGGACTTTAATTTCTCTCATGTAATCACTCAAGGTAGATTTGGAGGTTTTCTGATGGGTCTTTTTCGGCGGAAAATTTGAACATACCAGCAGATGAGTTTACAAAATTTATTTGAATGCAGTCTGAATTCCGCAGATGTGATGGATGCACTGGTCAATCCTAGAGACCGTATATTGGGGAAGGGGTACATGACCAAAGATGAACTCAATATATATAGATAGTTGGTTGCATATTTGACGAACAGATAAATTAGTGGATATTTGTTTAGATACACCAGGAGCTATCACGTATTACTCTAGGCCAAGCAATATTAACACGCTATTGTTCAAAATATTCCCATCATTATGCTTAAATACGATTGATTAGATTAAACACTGACTGAGTCACGACAGGGGCCGCTTAATGAGGAATTATGTTAACAGCAAGGAAAGCAATAAAACCGGCAAAATCAACATCATAAATCTACTTGTATTAATAAGGTTGATCGATGAATGTCGGGGTGATAAACTGTTTAGGATACAGCCTTTCATTTGCAGTGGATAACCAGAGTGTCACAGATCACCTTTGATAAATTTGCATGCATTCGATTTTTTGACCGATAGATAATTTGGTCATTGGTCAACCACTTGGACGTTTTTATCGAAATAAACGAATAACATGTCGTGGAGCAAATCGGATATTTTCATTACGAATTTCAGCAGTGTCGCTCTATTCGGATTATAGACTAAATAGAAGAAAATGAGGTGAACAAAAGTCCTTCTTATTTCCATCAGGTCTCAATGGAATGCACAATAACTAGAAAAAAAACCAAAATGCCGAATTAATTTATTCGCTGATTTCACTTAAACTATTTAGACCCTGCTCATTCAAACCCCATTTCGGATAGCCATAGCAAATGGGACGTTTGTGAATACGATCTTCAGTTCAGAGGAGAAATTCCCAGCGGTTCAATCAATCAAATCCACAAATGCCCCTTTTTGCAAGTTCATACTTTTGAATCGTAAGGCCTGGAAAATTATTCACACAAAATTCCTTAACGTGAGGGAATATGGAAATCCGTAGCATCTTGTGAAACAGCATTGCCTTACCTTTTCAAACAAAATCTTTCTAACGGGATGGATTAAAAAGGCTTATTTGGTCATCTCATATACACTACTTTCACGTGATAGATAGTAGCAGACACTTCCCAGTACATGGCAGTTCAACAGGATCTGTTAAACTGGTTACGTGGACACCTTATACTCGTTTCCACATAGACAAACTGGACATAACGATATTCATTTTTACAGATTAGGAAAACTAAACTCGAAGCTAACCTCATTGTATTGTCCGATGCTATATTTGATATTTCAGTTATTCACCTCTACCTACCACTCCCATTAAGCTTCGTTGATTTAACCTAATCTAATGGTAAGTTTTCAGCCAAATGTTATGTTAATTCTAAACCGGGAGACCGCTTTCACGAAAATATAAATATACTGTTCCTATGTAGTTGAGCTTTTAAGACTGGAAACGAAAAATGAGATGTAACTAAGAAAAACCGAAATTAAATAGCTACACATAATCAGGCACACGGGGAAAGAGACAATATTTCGTGTTGATCAAGCGGACAGCACAAAACCACTGTTCAAATGCAGAAACGGCAGATTTAGGGCAAAATTCCCTTCGGGAAAAACCAAAACAACCGGTATTTATATTTTTTGGCCACTCCTTTCCCTTGTAAGAAAAAGAGCCGACTGGACAAAAAATGAATGTAGTGCCGCAGCCATACGTTCACGCAAGCATGTGCAAAAATGGAGAAGCCAGGGAAGAGAAGTTTGCGAGGAATAAATGAATTCGAATAGATTAAATTGTCGAAGAGAGATGAGGACATCGTGAATAATCCGTTGCTTATATTAGAGGTTTTATTCGGTATATATATATATACATATATATATATACATATATATATATATATACATATATATATATATATAAGGCAAGAAAACAACCATGGTGTCATCGCAAAAACATACAAATGGAATCATACAAAGAATGGATAAGAGGGGTGAAATGATAACGATAAACAACGACAAACCACTTATTTTTTGCATCTTCACCGTAAACATTTTGTGATTTTTTCGTTGTTTTTAATTTTTACTCGGGGTGAGGGGGACGAGCACTACAGACGGGCAAAACAGCATTCGCGCCACTGATTTTGGTTTTGAGCCATATCTCTCAGCGCCTCCAACCAACAACAATCCTCATCTCTTGGGCCCCAACCAGGAAGGAGGGAAGCATCAGCCGAGGCCAAAACCGAAGCCAACTGCTTCATACCTCTACGCCAAGTCATAGCATGACCATGTTGCTTCTTCCAGCTTTGCCCAGCACGTGCAAAAGGAGCACGAGAAGATAGACGATGGACAGGCATACGTGGTACGTGTCCAATCCATGGAAGGCGACGTAGAGCGATTATTTCAGCCAGTGGACCATTGTCTGCACCCAACACACCACGATGCACCTCGTCATTGCTTACCCGATGTTCCAACCAGACACGAACAATGCTTCGAAGCCGTAATTGGTCGAAAACAAAAAGTTGTCGAGCATCCTCCACGTGGATAGTCCAGGTTTCACAACCGTGAAGAAGAACACTACGAACTGTGAAATTGTACACCCTCCCCTAGAGAAAAACCCGGATGTCATGGAGGCGCCACAGGTGTCGCAGGTTCGCGACAGCTGCTCTGAATTTCGCAATTCGTGTTGAGACCTCGTTCCCCAACACCTCCGTCAGGTGTGATCGGGTTCCCAAGGTACTTGAAGCTATTAACTATTTCTAACCGATCACCACAAAGGGTGAGTGCAGGCTGGGGAAAGCCCATCGGAGCCAGTCGCCTTATGACATCCTAAGGCTCGGACTTCCTTGAGGATCTCCGTCTCAGTTGGTGAGTCTCTTGTAACAGGTCATTGGACGCTTGCCGGAATAGCTGCGGCAGAGGGTGACGCATAGGGCTTAAAAATACTCTGCTCAGAGTATAAGACAACGGTGCTGGTTGCAGACAGGCAAACCGTCAGCTTCGCGAATGGTTGCGCTCAAACCTAATGCCTTCTCATCGGTAACTCGGATGAGGTAGAACAGTTTGCAGGAATTTCCCATGGCGGCAGCATATTGTATCTCCGAAGATTATTGAGACCACCAGATCTCGCGATCCCTAAGCAAGCTTGTGTTAAGTTCACATCTCGTTACGAGCAGTGGTTCACTATACTTGCTATTGTCCGGGATGGACTAGCGTGCGCTAAGAAGACACAGGGACTCAGAAGAAACTCAGAATGTCATAAAGCGAAGGGTCAGATCACAGCTAACTAAGCTGGAAGAATTAAGGGTATACTTGATAAGTGATCAATGCTCATTGACGTTTTGAGGTTGGGGTAATCCTAGCTTTTCAACCAATGTGCTTTGAAGGGTTGATAGGCGAGTAGGATTGGAAACCTCGACGCATTCTAACCATCACTGCACCGTGCGTTTTAAGCGCCCACCAAAGCACATGGACATATTAGTGCACACTAATGACAGCCAGGAGTCATACAGGCAGCCCCACCATTTGTAGCTAATAGCAATATGGTTGATTTGGATGCAACGGTAACTCCAAGAGAGCGGACGCCAGGTGGTCTCTTAACCTCGTACCGGCGAGAAACAGTCTGAGCACAAAACAGCAACCGTTCCCTGTTTCCAAAACAACGGGAATCGAAGCCAAAAGGGCCTCCTACATGCGGCTCATTAGAGGAAAGCCGATCTACTCACACAACCATAAAGCAAGTCAAAATCAAGATGTCACCCCGCCTTGCTGTACGTCGTGCAACTTTTGATAGGAAGTACCCTCCACTGCGTCTGTGCTGCGATTTGTTGGCGCATACTCCCTTGGGTCTTCTCAAATCATCACTGGCGCATTTTGAAGTCTCAGAAAGGTGGTGAACGACTTATAGTGCTCAGTGTTGCATTTTCTAAGTATCTTTTTCACCCGTTTTACTGTTCAAGCCCCCTTGCCATTGGATTGGTCGTGGTAGGGACTGATGGTATGGTATCTAAGTGCCACGTCTGTGAGACCTGCTGGAATTTTGTGCTGCAAAACTGAAGGCCACCACCGGAAAACACCTGAATCGGAATCTCATATCAAGCAAAGTTGGCTTCCTTGTGGCTGGCAAACTCTGGATTCGTTTCCGCCTTCATTCGATCATTTTCGACGAAGTCACTGTGGTAGTTCTCGGCTACGAAATAACTGTCCTTCACGTGTTAAAATATATCCCGTGCAGCAATCAACCAAGGACAACCGGGTACTAGTCGCTTTTCCCTCGCTTCTTTCGTTTATCGCTGATCAAACTGCCTGCGTGTCACAGCGTTTGCTGCTATTTGCCTAACACCGTTCTGTTATGCCCGTCCAGCAGCAGGTCCATCTGAATAGGCTGATACATCCACTGAGACCTGTATACACACGATGCAACAAACACAACGGCTTTTTTAAAAATTGCTTGAGAGACCACCAAGAGGTACCCCCAAAAATCAGTTGCTTCCCTGTCGTTAGGTTATCATGGAACTAAAGTCAAGGGAGAACTTCTGCCACTTTATTTAGTGGCCAGCCACAAATGACAACTTGTTCAAGAGATTCTGCGTTTGAAATAATTCAGATTCTGTTACCACCACAAAACATATTCAGTCTCATTTTGATGGCCGTTCTCAGTAATCATTGCCATAGCCGGTAACAGTTCATCGGCTATGATAGTTTGTCTGCATTTCTGGCGGTGCAGTTTGCAACCATGCTTATCTGGACGCATTAGCACCGACTGCAAAGTTCTTGGTGCTCATTGTAGTGGCTTATCCATGACCACGATCAAAGTGTATGCGTCTAAATCAGTCAAATACATAATCACTGAACTTTTCAAAGATGCACCCAGTTGTTGGTAGTTCCTTCTCTGCGTATTTTTTGGCTGACAAATGACCAACATTCTGCTGTGGTAATCAGTCAGATGAATATATGTGAGACGATGGCTCCTTAACCATATTGATAACTCTCACTATATACATAGTGATAAAGATGGGTTCGTAAGGAGCGAGTACACAAGCCCTTACAATGAACCATTTTATGCGATCAAAGACAGAGTGGTGTTCTGCCCCAGTCCAAGTTTCTGCCATATGTGTGGGTCTTAACAGTCCAGCTAACTCTCATATGATTCTGCTAAGCTAGTTGGTCATTTCATTAAGGCGTGAAAAGCCTTCCATATCGTTTGATTCAAGCATACCTACGACGGATAGTAACTTTTCCGGTATGGCTTTATCCGTGCCGATGGAAGTATGAACACGGAATTTGTCCGATGTTTTGCAGTATGTCAACGTGTATCGCGTTAGCATAATTCCACCCTAAACATGCTATTGGAAGGAAGAATAAAATCTTTCGTTGTTCCTGGGCTTTCTTTTCCAAAATCCGAAGTACTTCGGGCAGGTCGTCTACTGATTGCAGAATGCTCTTTTGAAAGTTTACACTAGATTCTTTTAAACCAAAGAGTAGTCACCTCCAAAGGCAATCATCATATCGTTTGTCAAATGGCGTCAAGTAGCTCGAGGTTTCATCCAGCTCTAGGTGCCAAAACGCTGAGGCCAGATTAACTTTCGTGGCATACGCCCTTACTAAAGTGTCCTCTATTCAGTGTTTCGTTTGATGACTTGGGATCGATGTAAATGCGCAGTTCTCTTGACGGTTTCGTCACTGTCACTCTTTGGCACAACCAGTCTGTCTGTTCATTGGCTTTTGTCGAAACGTCTTTTGCTACGAGAATATCCAAATTCCATTCAACTCGTCCTCTATTTGGGATACAAAATACGCGTTGTCAGTATTATCATAGGCTCAGAATGCCAACTGATGGTTAGTACAACCATTTGGAGAAGCTATCCTGGTAATATTCGACATTACGACAAACAAGGTGAACAAACTAATCATAGCGGAGCAAAGTGGAAGTCAACTTTTCGAAAACTCGGTGTAGAACGGAGACATAACCCCACTTGACCAGCACAACGTTTGTGACTGAAGACTGATCGTCACGGAAATTGGTGACTCGGAGCATTGTCTCTTTTTTCGGATGAATCTTGACACCAGTCCACATAACGAGTCTTCTTTCTGCTGAGCGAAGCGTGATATTCGATCGAGTATTCACAGAGCGTAATATCTTTTCGTTTTGCTAGTGTCCGCAGTGTTCGTGTTGTGAATTTTGGGTTGAAATTATCGCTGTATTAGAGGAACATTTTGAGGCGAAATGACGGTGGTTCCTGCAAATATCACATGCATTCTACTCGAGATGGACATTTCTGCCTTTCCTTCTGTGACCGACGTTCTCGTTGTTTCCGACCATATCCCTGTTGTCTTCTTGTAGAGAATACGCAACTCTGACGCACCCATAGTTTCCATAGGTTTTGTGGCTGCATCATCAGCAGCGGAACGGATTATTTCGTTATAATAGGGACAAAGACAAATGCACCACGCCAAGCGAGTAGCGCAAAGTGTCATCGAAATTATTGTCAGTTCTCTGGAAAGCTGTTCACTTCCCTCTAATTTCTTAGTCAGATGACCCAAAAGAGGTCATTCATACGGCTGAATGATCATTGTTCCCTTGAGGGCATAGTGCCGAGTGCAGTGCTGTTATAATTGGAAGATGTGCACATGTAGAATCAAAACCTGTTTTTTCCATCAACAGAATCATCTCCGGCCTGACTGAATACTGATCACGTGGTACGATTTCCAACGGTAACTTTGCTCTCGCAGGGCTACGTAACAACTTAACTAAACCGTTTGCAATTCCCAGAGATTTCCTGTCTTTCATTGATAACGCTTTAGAAAAAGGGTCGAGCAATAAAGAAAGTGGGACGCTGTCTCTGTCAGCGCACAAAAATGGAGTGGTTGGCAAGATCGCAAAACCTGCCTCCCCCAACTGGGCTTGCCGCCGTTTGTAGCGAAAGAAAACGTTTATTGGTATACGATTATGGCCATCTTGGAAAATTAGTAAGAAGCTGAAGCAAACGTGGTGAGGTCATTCTTAAAACTCAATTCCACCGAGTGGTTTTTAAGCTATGGATGTGATACCGCGCGGTGGTCAAGCGGCCAACATCATGGGATTTCAACCAGAAGGTCGCGGTTCGGATCCGCCCCCCCCCGCCGATCGACTTCTCCATCTGGTAGCTCTTTGTTGACCGCTACTCCCTTTTGAAAATGGTATACATTGTTGTTTTATTGACAAAAGAAGCAAATAATAAAAGAAAAAAAGACAAAGATAAAAGTGATGGGAAACTCTTATCCGGACTGACGATATTTGCAATTTTCCTGTTGTGAACATTTGCGTTAGTTTGCTGATTTCAGTTAATCGAGTACCGAATTCGGTGTGGAGGTGTGTTCATCTAAGTCACCCCAATTCCGTATAATTTAAACTTCAAAGAGAGCGGTTTTTATAGACTTGGGTTGCAACGGGCATAACACCTCTTCCTTTTTTATACAAGAATGACAGTGTATGTGCATGAATCACTTAAAGTCTGCTCATGAAAGATAAGTTAACTTCTGGATGACCAAGTTCACTTTCTAAACAAGTTTTTGGATGCAGCGCATTAAACATCTGAGTTAGTGTTACAAACACTGGACCATGAAAAGCAGCATCTGGCGAACGGTGGAGCCGATGTGAACATAAAGGCTTGTATAAAAATATTTTCAATGAGCACTTGCAAGAAAAGTGCACGGGTAGAGGAGTACATTTCGCGTGGCGTGCGAATCCGGGAGTCCAAGATGCTCGGGATTCGTTTTGCACTTTCGAAATGTCAGTTGTAGCAGACAAGAATAGTTGCTTTCTGTGGTTGTATCACGCTAGGTGGTCGTATATCGGGTGAATAGTCTTCCCGCATATGGAAGCCCCGAATGAGGTTTATCAGTTTGAAGCATCTTCGGTGTCGGCTTGAAATCCGACTGTTAATCAAATGTTGAGGTTACACCTTAGCAACACGGCTCAGAAACAGAACCATTTTGGACCATCAGTGGGGGAAGAACTTCAGTGCCCAAACACCACAGCAACAGTTTTCTGAGAAACTCAAAGGATAGAAATAGGGCACTGTGTTCCAAAGTTTAACCTCTAGGTACGACATTAAATTTAAACATTATCGTGGTTGTGTCACGTGTTGGGAGAAGCCACAAGTCCGTTTTGATGTATGTTGTTCTCTCAGGTCGGCGGTATTTAGAAGAGTGATTCTGGTGGCCAGTCTATGAAATGAGGTAAAATGTGAAATCGATGGACTGGGTAGAGTGGGTCCGGTTAGACTACCGGGTTGGGATCCACGAGATCTTTCCAGGAGGCGTTTGAAAATCGAAAGTGGTACGGCTGAATGTCGCAGTCGGTGGCGTTTTTGTATTAAAGCATTTCTTCTTCTACATAGTTTATTTCGTAGAGATACCAGTTTAATGTCCTTTTTTGTTTCTCATTTTTGTAGACGGTGTTTTAGGTAGCAACCGAAACCAAAGCATATATGTGCAAAGTCAGTTGGTCGTAGAAAGCTGAATTGAACGGAGTCTAAAAATATCTTTGGATAGTCTTTAGCAAATATCATTATATTGGAATACAGTAAATTTTGCGAAGTTCACTGGAGGTATTTAATGACAAGACGTTAACAGTTCAATCGGCCGGAAAGTCTTTCAAACACAAGTCGCGAAAAATGACGGGCGGAACAAATGTATAAACAGTGATCCGGAAAAAATTGAAAATCAAGAAGTTGTATATGAAACGTGGGCATGGCGTGAGATTCCATGAATGGAACAGCAAAATGACCTTTTGATTTTCGCAAGAAACACTTTTTGAGCTCAAATTTACGTCCACTTAATTAGGTGAGTCGAAGTTGTTCAACCGTTTTAGCACAGAAGATTTGAAAACTAAATTATTTACAAGTATTCGATAAGGAGAGAACAATGTAACCACCGAACAATTGAGTTGATGTCGACGCAGGCGTCAGCCCGGTCTGCTTGATGAATGATTCTGTTGCATGAATAATAAAAATATAATCATATTTCTAAAGTGTACTTAAAGCATGCTGAATGGAAAACGTACTTCCGGTGATTGAGGGTAAAAAGATTTGGGTGGCCGATCGGTATCACTACAATTGCGTGCTGTTCTCTTTACACTAGTTGGGAGAATCACCACTGTCAGATTCGAAATCATCCGATAATTTAATCGCATTCTAACTTGGCCAGAGAAGCACTGAAGTCATTTTATTCTCTGGATACCGTTTACAGTTTGAGTTTCGTATTATCCATAAGTACAGGTTTGACGTTACTTTCAGGATTTCTTTCGTATAGAAATTCTGCAAACTATTAGACGCCCTCCAGTTGTCCTCTGGCATTGACCGTTATCATTAATGTTTTGCAATGACGGCGAGTGTTATGTTGTTTCGGTGCCTCAGTGACAACACTGTCGAAAGTTTCCGAACTTGCAAAGTAGGTATTGCTAGCTGACAAATGGGCGATAATCACAATTCAGGGTAAGTACTGAAACAGACAAATTAGCATTAAATGATCAGGTCTGACTTAAGGAATTTATTACCCCACGAAAACATAAATCATAATATAGAACTTTTTCAGTACAACTTTGGACTTGCACTGGACCGGAATCAAACAATCATCAGTCGTGATGGCTTTCAAAGAAAGGAAATACATAATCAATTTCACTATTTACAAGATGTGGAGAAATGACCAGCAAGCGATTCCGAATCATCCCAATAACAGACGTTTCCTTGTCGAAGAACACTTTTAGGTTTGGTGAGTGCAACGTTTCAATGATGTGCTTCACTGACTGAAAGTAAACTGGTATTTTTTCGAAAAGACCGATTTTTCTGTCTGGATGGATGAAATCACGGAGTGACAATACGAAATCTTATCAGTTATCATTTCTGGTTGCACTACCACGTGCACGCATAGGAAAAGAAATTACAACCGAAACAATGCTATCAGTATTTACAAAAGGTATAATTTGTTCATTCAAACCTGATAATTAAATCATACAGTAGGGAAGCAGAAACAGTACCATAATATAGGAATCAATGGAAACAGTATGTTATTCACAACTTTTCATTCTGTTGTTTTCGACTATCGGTAAGTTCTGTTCCTTATATGTATAATAAATGTTTAGATCTGAAAGATATCGCCGCTATCTACATTATATTGTCATTATACGAGCAACCCAAACTGTAGTCCACTGTACTTGTTACCGAGCGCAAAGAAAGATAATCTATTCCTTATATTGTTCAGAACGCCGCAACAGGTAGCTGACAAACACCAAGTCGAACAGCATTTTAGTCCCACGGATCACGGTCACAATTATCATCATGGTCCTCTATCAGCAAGGTAAGCCTCACTGACCGCAGCCTTCATCCCAGGGTTACATGGTCCTGTAAAAAGAATGAATTTCCAGATGAAAAAAGAAGTGCAACTGCAAGGGCGGGAAGGGATAAGCGTGTTGTTGAAGCCAACACCCAGAGGCAAAGTCTAACTGTACACACGTATGTCTCTTCATCATTCTGACTCGATAGAAAATGACAACACGATCGCCAATGTTCCCGGTTCGCTGCCATATTCTACAATGTCTCCAACCAGCTGGCTGACGGGTCCTTCGGACCCCAACCAACAAGGCGTGAGACACCTAATTTCCCTGGGTCCACTGTGCATTTTCTCATTTCACGTTGCCACGTCATCCGCTGACCTCCGCATGGCGTCCTCCATTCAGTTGGAGGAGCATAAAATAGGGCACGGTATGGTGTTCGGCATAAGCAACACGTGACCCAATCAACGTAGTCTATTAAGTTTCATAGGTTGAAACAAGCAACCAGTACCAGATTCCTAACCTCAATATTACTCCCCCGGTCACTCCATCCAATCCTAGCCATACTACGTAAACATCGGTGGTCGAATACCTCTAACCGACGAACATCGCCCACACGCATAATCCGTCTCGCAACCGTACAACAGAACTGAAAGCACTGCAGCACAGTACACACGACCTTTCAACTTCAGTGAAATATCAGGCCGACGCCACAAGTGTTTCAGTCCAGCGAAAGCCGTTCTAGCCTTGGATATACACGTGTTTACCTCCGCTGCCGAGCTATCATCCTTCGACACACTGTCAAGGTAAGGGAAACGGTTCATATCCATCATCAAGTTCGGAACTATTGTCGTCCAGTCCTGTAACAGCACTTTACTCTTTGAGGGTGCGAATCACATGCCGAACCGAACTACAGCCCTAAAGGACTTGACTAGTGCGCGTTGTACATATTCCGCAGATTCGAACAGGCCTCGTCTGCTTGATCTAGGTCACACAACTTCTCTCCATCTGCAAGTTCCATTGCTATATCTTGCGACCCTTTTAAAACGTCCTTCATTACTTCATTCATGACGAAGTTGAACAAGAATGGAGATGGGACACCCTAACCGAACACGCTTTCGAAAGAAATGTAGATGCATACGTGACCACTGGTACGGAGTACCATGCGGTTAACGAATTTAGTTGGCATACCTTTCCGGTAGAGAACACCGAGTAGTATTGTCCCATGCACTGAGTCAAACGCACCTTCCAAGGGGAGAAATATTACGGTCGTAGGGAGGCGGTGTGAGGTACACTTCCAGTGTCGTTTAGCTTTAACTTCCTTTATTAATGGAACAACAACGTAAATCATTTTTCCCGAAGGGGGCCGCGACCAGCAAAGGGCTGCCAAGTGGGGAAGTTGACCGGCGGTGGGAGGATTCGAACCCGCAACCTTCATGTTCGAGCGCAACGACCTTATCTGTTTCGCCACCGCCGAGGAAGGAGTGACTATTTGTTCGATGCAACCTCGACCTGGAAGAAATTCGGCCTGTTGTTCGCAGACGTTGCTGTAGTGAATTGCAGTTGGACGATGCAGCATAACCAAAGATGAAACCT
>LUCM01008157.1:0-47207 GCA_008360955.1 Fasciolopsis buskii | reverse complement strand
TGTTAAGTACCTGAAACAACAAAAGGTCACTCAACTAAGGCAGTGGTTTTCACATCTAGTACAGATTAATTAGCCACACCGTGAATGTGACGCAAGCTTTTTGTGCCTTGTATAAGGTCCGAGGTAAAAGTCTGGGTTTGGCAAATTGTCGTATCTTGACCAAAGCGGAAGGCCTGTCACCGATCGTTCTTCAAGAATTAAGCGCGTTGCACACTCAATTCCCTAACCCACCCCACACCTTAGTGCAACCCTAGAGCAGACGGCAATTGGCATAACACGTTCATCCGCATTCGGGTCATGGATGGAATACCACGTATCATGATTCACCCATATTTTTATCTCAATAATTCGGTCCCTTAAAATTTTCCCCAATGTAGTGTGATGTAATGAGACAATATGGAATTCTGATCCTGGTTGTAGTGGTTCCGAGTCCCTGTATGTGATCTCATATTTTGACCAGATTACGGACTCTATGGGAGCATGAATAGCACACGATGGGCATATTAGTGCTGTCTTGTTGTTGCCAAGTAGATTCGTTATGAGAATTGCTTTATTTCAGAGAACGTAATTATTGTCCATACAAAACCTATGGTTCATATTTTCCCATTGTTGCGGAATTAGTCACTACCATATTGCTCCAAAAAACAAAAGTTTTATATGTAGTTGTTTTATTAATTTCGGTCAGATTACAGTGGTCTTAGCATGTGTGGTTTGTGAAATGAACAAGGACACCATCGGTAATAGAAGAATGTAGTTGGAATTGTTTCATCTTCTGGTCAAACGGGATTTCGATCATCACGAGTAATTTTACTCGAGTTTGATATAACATCATTCTCATCGTCGGATAGCTCCCGCAACATTCTGGAGGCTTCCCCAATTGGATGGAATTGGGCTTGGCAATTCAATTAAACATGGTGTCCCCGAACTGGTAATCTCCCGCATGGACCCTGTTTCATCAGAATTTGTTATTCTACTTCGTTCGATCTGGTCTATTGGGCTACCAACGAAAGCGTGTGCGATGATCGCTCACCAATTGAACCACCTCAGCGGCTCGATCTGATCGCGTGGGTGAAAACCGTGTCAATCTGATGTCTTTTTTAGTTTTACATAGATTACCGCTATGGTGTCAAGGTAGATAATCGGAATGGTTATCTTGTTGTGGTCTCTTATCGGACTAATTGTAACCCATAGTCAGATTCAAGGTCATGTCGATGCCCCGACCGACCTTAGAGGGTCACGTGATTCATGTCGGGACAAGAAGACCTTGACAAACGTGCACATACATCTATCTCCCTCTCAATCTTTGCCCCTCCTCCTGTTCTTTCTCCTGTTCCCCATATTCTCCTAACTTGTCCTCGTTGTCCTCGCATCAGTATGGTCATCCTGCCTGTCGGACAGACTACGAGTGATTCATATCAGTGCATCACCACACTTCGCATCAGTTCACTTTTGTTCATTCCAGTCCTGTTCAGTCCATCCGAGTCCCATTTAATCCAATTCACTTCGTTTTGGGTTCACCGATCATCACCTGGATCGCCCTAATAATAGAAGTGTGATAGAGATTGTGGTTGAACTTTGTCCTTTTTGGGAGTCGTTCGTCTGGAGTTTAGGAGCTGATTTTAGTGCTGCTCTATCCGAGACTCGAGGCTATGGTCGTGACCTACACGAGTCACATGAAATAAGCAGGGCGTCTATTTTTATCTCTGTGTTTCAATGGTCGTAGATACACTTGACCAGATTGTGGCTATTGATGCATTAATGATGTCATTTATTCACGTAGTCTGCCAACATAGTTCCGCGCTCGTGACAGGGCGGAAGGCTGCAAATGTGGTCGTTAGACTCAATGCAATCGGTTCCGCAATTGATCGGATAAAGAGAGACACCATGCGTTTATTGAGGTGCACAGGTGATGCAACTGGAAATCACACACAAACACAGGTAAACTGGTGACTGTACTACAAATGCTTCTGGATGATCGAATAATTGGGAACTACCGCCACGTACTGGGTGGATGGTTGTGAGAAACTAGGTTGACGATGGAGTGATTGGAATAGAGTTCGTCAGTGTGATTTTCGACGCACAGTAGGACTGGCCATTATACTGGAATTTTTCTGCAGGTTTAGCATGTGAAAATCGCTAGGGAATCTTGACGTGTTTCAAGACGATCTGTGGATAAATGAAGTGACAGTGAATCGGTTGATCTTCCACTTTGCGATTAATACTTTGTTTTCAATATTGCGCGATGCTCGTGCAATGCTGTACGGTAGGTATGATTTCCGGATCGAGAAAAAGACGATATATCACATGTGGGGGGTATTTGTCGCAGCTACCAAATCAGCTGAACCGATTTTCATTGTACTTTGGCGTCCAATTCGGAATCTGTTTCGTAAAAACTTTCGCTGTTGAATAGCAATGCATAAAGATTGCACGTGTGTGCGCTTTCCAAAAACACTCCACTAATTTCAATTCAGATTTCGGAGTTTTTATAAGAAAATGACTATTCGCCTTGATGTGGTTTCTTGTCTATTATTTTTCTACTCGCGCATTCAAACATAAGGAAAGAACCACCGCGAGTCGGAGAATCTATGTGGAATCAGTTGTTTTACAAATGATTGAATGCCAGCGATTGTAGCATATAAACATATTGTCTGAGTTCCCCATCAATCCATCATTCATACTCGACTGGTGTGACCATCCATCCATCTATGAGTTATCTCCCGATTATAATAGGTATCCATGTTTCTGTCCTCCTAATCACATCCATCCATCATCATTCCATCCATCCATGCCATCCAGGTCCATCCATCATTCATTCATCTGGACAAACGAGTTTGGGAGTGATCTCGAGGCTTCAAAGCGAATAATATACTCATCCACACCCCGGAATTCAGTATATATGGTTGAATGTTTCTATACGTTACTTTCAATCATCGATTGCTTGCGTAAATCCTACAACACCTTGCTTCCTAAATAACACCGGGTATTCAAAAACTCTGGACTGACTATCTTCCGGGAATCTGTCCAGACATCGCCATATGCAAAGTCGTGCTCACGGATACGTTCGGACAGACGTCTGATGGTGTGGCCGATGTACGTTGTCCCACGGAAACATGGAAGTGAATAGACGTAAAAGGTGGCTGCAGAATCAGGAACTTTGTCTTATAACCGCAGTGACATCACATGGAGGGATTTGAACAGGATTCGAGGCTTGGCTGCGTAAAATGTCCCATTGACAACGTTTGCCAATCCTCTTCGTAAAATCTTCGCTAGACTCTCATTCCTAAATGTCCGGAGACACCGTTTCGAATTGAATTTTGAATGAATTCCACAATGCAACCGCTAACGTGTCTTCTTTAAGATGCTGAAACTTCCGTTGACAAGGCCCCCTGATCTAAAGAATAGGAATGTTTCAAGTCAACTTCCAGATGCGAGCAATGTTTTGCTATATCTTGGTGCTCAATTTGCGCTAATTCCACAATATATGTTAAGGTAAACCACAGTAGATTGGTTCCAAGTGGAAGAAGTCTCTCGAAAACTGTAGCATATCCAGAAACCTACAGATCTCGTGTGGAATAAAACAAACGTAACGGAAAATCTTTCTGAGATTGATGTCTAACATCATGGCGGAACTTGGGGAAAGAGATATCCGAATATCATCGATTTTCTCCAAAAGACCGACGGCACTCAAGATTTGCCAGGCATAGTTTCATTAAATTAACGAAACCTGCAAAATGTTACAGGATTCCTCCGATGATGAGAATGTTGTTATACCCAGTTTGAGCAAAGTTAATTGTGATGATCAAAACCCTGTTTCAAAAGCAGAGAAACGATTCCATTTTATTTCATTATTTTTTTCTCAGATCACACATAATAGACATTACGGACGTCAAGTGAATGACATTTTGTTCGACAGGACCGGTCTAGACTAGTGATTCTCTGTGGGTTCCTAGCAGTGAACCATCGAGACTATCAGGAGACGTTGATTCTTGACGTATTCACTGGCGGTGTAGTGAACTTATTAACAGCGTTTCGGTTGTGTCCGACTTCTGAATGGGATTTGCCGGTCAGCTATACCTGGCAGACCTTAAGAACTCGAGAACTACATCCACAAGGATAACGTTGAATCGGTGCCTCATACTTATCGATGCGCGAGCAAGGAAATCCAACGCTACTACCAAAATGAGTGCCTCTGTCACCGAGGTGAGCAAGCGGAAAGCGGAACCCGTGTCCTTTTAAGTCAACTCACTTTTGGGTTCCTACCTCAGACAAGCCTTCCAAAACGGTCAGGTGTGGGGTCAGAATCATTTGTGAGACGTGAATAAGAAAGTGACACTCACGAGCCTTTAAGTTTACGATCCAGTTCTTTGTTCACATTGAAACAGTCAGAACCTAATATATTAACGATCGATGCAGTTATGATGCCTGTCTGTAGTCCATCTGCTGCTTCGCAAATCACTTTTCACTTTGACCAGTTACTGATAATTTGATGTCCATTTTGATATCATCCAGCCGATCAGTCAGCATTCAAGACGTTTTAATTTACTTCATCTAATCACATTCGCCCACCATCCTAGACGGTAAGTAATAACGCACGTTCCTGTGCTTTCCCTTGCTCTGGGTACAAGCTTAACTCTACAATTGACCTTGGACTATTCAGTCATGAGTAAACATGGGACGGGCACAGAACTGGATGACCGCATTGATCTGTGTGATCCTCGGATCTGGGTTGCAATGGAAGGTTGCTGGTAGATTTAGGAATACCAGAAATTGCATAGAAATTCTCGAAACTCAGAATTTTGATATAGCGGAAGGCACCATCACATCTTCTCCCTGGCGCGTTACCAGGGCAAACTACATGTCTCGAAACACAGCTACTGCGAATAGTGCATCGGTGGCTTGATCATAGCTCAAGCCAATACATTTTGATGACACTTGGAGGTGCAACACGGACATTGTGGCCCTTCTTAAGGATGCAAATTCCCCGAATGAGAAGCATTTTCAGTTCGCCAATGAGCTCACTGAAATACTTCCCAACGTCATATGGTTTTTTTATTCCACAAGAGATGCCAAACGAGAACACGGAAAACAAAGGATGATGCATACGGCCAAGAATGGCTATTTTATGCGTCAAAAATTCACGTAAGAGGAAATGACCTATTTTGACCAATTCATTATGTCATTCTAGATCTGCTAGTTCTGGCCTCAGAAAATACAAAAAATATGCGCTCACAGAAGCATACTACTATCACTGATAAAGATTAGTATCTCACACGCATAGATAACATTATTAGCAATAATAATTCTATAACAAAAACACGAAGAAACAACTAATGAGAACAAAACTGAAAAAAAAACAGCAGACGAAAGGCCACTTGCATCGTCCGAACGCGGCTGGTGCTGTTGTGGTCGATAGGCATATTTAGTCTCGGGCTGTTCGTTTTTCTTGTAATACATGTTAATAGTTTGGAACTGATTTTAATGTTTTAATAGCAAATTTCGACGTGTATCTATAGATACCTTAGTGTAAGCTCTGATAGTTGGCTCAGAGAACATACTTGTTCACTTCTTTAGTCCTTCCTTTATTATCTTGTGAAATTCCGCACCGTACACAATCGGCATACTCATCGACCCGGACGGGGGCAAGCAACAAACTATGTAAGTTTAGTTTTCATCTCAGATTTCCAAGTATCCGGTGTCCGGCATTCTTCATGGTTCGCGCCGTAGTAAAACAGTATAAGGTGATTGAATGTTATCTCCAACACAATTATTCATTCGACCTTGCTCATGAGCAGTATTGTGTGCAATAGGAAGTTTATACCCGACAAGGAGATGCACAAGATGGATTTACTGGAAAACTTGGACAGGGCTAGGAAGAAATATGTAAGTATGCTCGGGATAAGTTCAACCGGCTGACGAGGATTAAGGACATCAACAGCCTTTGATCTAGGTTACCGTCGGGTTGCAGGCAGTCCACACAAAAGTAGACATCGCCCGAGTAAACATAGTGGAATTGGGTCCATCATCCGAAGAAGACGCAGTCGGCCTAATCCGCTGTTGTATGTTCCATCCAGCAAACGCTACTTTTATTCCGTTTAACTGGAGAATCTTAAGGCATGGAAATTATGCTTTTCTTCTCAGGCATCTGGAAGCCTTCTGCTGTTACGGTACGATCTAGTGTTAGACAGAAAACGTAAAACAAAGTGGACCTCATCGAGTGGCCAACTTCAAATGACGATTTCCTATTTCCAACCTATTTGCCGTGTGTGTCAAAATTTGTCGACGAATGAAGGCAGCAATTTGCCTACATGTCCACATATGTCGACCAAGTAGGAATAAAACAAATCATAGCAACCCAGACAACGAGTGACCATGGTGGCTTAGAACCCTAACGAATTCGTTCTTCGTCGGTGAGAACACTAAATAGCGTACTCACTGGTGAATGAGCTTGCTATCTATGTGGTGTTGAAAAGCATCCTAATATGTATCCGTTAGTATAACTGCAAAGAAGGACGTCATTTTGGAAGGGAAGTTTCTCCCGTTTACGCGGCGCACGTATATTTCTGGCCTCCAATTCCTCGTGTATGAGCCGCTTCCAAAAGCAGTGGCTGCCGCCGTGTAGCCACACCTTACAGGTATGCAAATTTATTAAGGATGAAGTAAGTCATCTACCCTTGGGCCGGTGGGTTTACGACGGCCGAAATGTGATTCAGTGTTCACCGTCTCCACAACAAAGTCTGCCATTAGGTAGGAGCATGCAGCATATGCTCCAAATGATAGCATGTTTTTGTAATGGACACAAGCCAAGGCTTGCCGGTCTCATCAATCAGTATAGATGACGATCTCATCCATTATTCGTCGTGGCAATTGCGAAACATCCGTAGCCCCAGGGAAACTGACGACATGAACACTCAAGTCGTCGGTGATCTCTTACACTTAGTTAATTCATGAGAGCACAACATCATGACTGCAGCCGGCCTCCGGATACTCAAGAAGAGAAGCATGCCTTAAGATACCCCAGTTCAACGGAATAGATGCAGCGTTCGACGGGGAAAAATTCCAAATGTGGATTTAGGCGAAACAGCGAAGTGGATCGACTGCAGTTTCTGCGGACAGCCGACCTATTGCCAGTGTGACATTTACTTGGGCGGTCTGCGTTTGCAAGCACTGCTTGAAGGTAAACGATAAGTGTAAACAGGAACTGCAAAATTGAGCTACAGTAAATAAATTCTCATCCCCCTTCCAGTTACAGCTACCACCGAATGACTGGCGCAGATAAATGACTGAAGCACTGCACGCGGTGACTTGAGGCGGACAACTTACGGACATCACGCTCACATGGGCAACCGGCGGACCACGGGCACACGAACGGGAATGGAAAACGATCACATTTTGGTCAGTGCAGTCTGACTGCCAGCACTGATTTCCATAAGGCTTATTTCCGTTGTTTGTCGTCCCATTTTTTATGCTGTTCTTGCATTACTGTCCTTTCACGAGTGTCACAGTGGTTGGAGCTTGGCATAATGTGACATAGAAATGGCTAAGATTTGACGTTACCACCTTGCTAGGTTGCTAAGTTGGGCTACCCCAGAAAAGCGTGCTGCATTCCGTTAGCCTCCATCTACCTTCGAAGATGTGTCAGACAACTAGTTTTCATCACGAGTAGCCAGCACCATTAGTTATAAGGTACTTTCGAGAGATAAACTGCGGTCAGCCTCGTGCAAACTACACTGCATTATTGCAAGTGTGTCGGGCCTGTTCTTCAATGAGTGAGTAGCTATTCAAATAACCTGTATCCTAACGTCCCAGTCAGAGTGCAGCAAGAAAATTGTACCCACTGAACTTAACACTTTACGGACATAAATACACATATACATATTTCCGCGTTTACGTATTGCGTAGTCACGGGCTTGCACGTGCCTTCGCCAGGGAATACCTGTTTGCTCATTGATACTGGTGCAAATATAAGTGAATATATATATATATATATATATGGCAATGTCCTCACCTAGACAAGTATTTATCCGAGCATATGGGATGCCCAATGGGATCGTGCCGAACCTTGTGCTTTCGGACAGTCTGACCGCTAAGGCAGGCATACCAGTAAACGAATATATATTTTTATACCTGTATACATATGCTTATTTAAATAAATTCGCAAGTGTACATTTATATATGCAGTTATGTGCACGCCCACATATGGTGACTTAGCAAGTATTCAATTGTGCAAAATACCTTACCAAAATAATTGAACAAATTACAAATAATCGAAACTCAGCATCAGGAACTTTGTTCGCTGTTCGATGCCACAGGATTACGAGTGTTGTTTGTCAGCGAGCTAAAATATCAACTGGTTTCAGCCAATTGAAAAACAAGTTCGACTGCTCTGCTTGTGGACGGTTGACTTCCTGACTCCCTTAGCATCACCTAATGTCCGTGTCGCGTTAGACTTAGAAAGTACGGTCCGATACTTTCTTTTCAATTCCTTGAAAATTCCCACTGAGCACATCGAGAAAACAGTCTGGCGAACAAGCTCGTTTTCAGTGATTTGCACTCACTTATCACATCACTATATATTTAGAAAAAATTCACTTTAGGAAGGATTGGATTAGTCAGATAAAATATGGGTGGGAAAGGGATTTGTGGTGTTACGTACATAACCTGAATACACAAGAATGTGTTATGTTAATCGTTTTGTTGTCTAGGGTTTGCACTTGGACAGAGGGTGGGTCAGGGGAGTTGAAGCGCAACCGCAAATTGTTTTTGAGAGCATGTGAAATTCACAACGGAGATATAGCTGAACAATGAAATAGCATTCTTAGATGCACGACTAAGTCGTCGAGAAGACAGCTCAGTTCGGCGATCAGTACACAGGAAAACCACATGGAATGGGCAATACATCAACTTCCACAGCTTTGTATCTGTTAATGTGAAGAGGAAACTAATTAGATGTCTGTTTGTCAGGACAAAAAGAAAATGCACAGAAGATACTCTTGAAGCTGAACTGCAGACGTTCAGAAGAGTATTCATCGAAAATGGTTTCCCAATTAGATTAATCGATAAGATATTGGAGACAGAACAGGAAGTTCCTGGGAGGGCGACGGCAAACATATCTCTGCCATTCAAAGGTGACACGCTAGCAGAGATAGCACGACGAAGACTAACTAGCACTATCATTAAGACATCCTACGCAGCCAAGCTTCGACTCTTGTTCAAATCCCGCCCGTAGTGTCATTATGGTTGAAAGTCAAAGTCCCTGATTCTGCTGCCTCGTTTTGTATCTATTCCTTCACATGTTCCTGTGGGACAATGTACATCGGCTGCACGACCAGGCGCTTGTTTGAACACATCCGTGAGCACCACCCTGCATGGTTGGGCCCCGGAAGAATTAAGTCACTTAATGGCGCCGTTGTTTCACATCTAGCACAGACTAACCATACCGTGAATGTGATGCAAGCCTTTCGGACCCTGTATAAGGTCAAAGGTCAACAATCCAGGTTGGCAAAGTGTCGCCTCTTGAGCGTTGCGAAAGCTGTCGCAATCCGTCTTCACAATCCTTCACTGTGCTCTCGAAAATAACTTGCGGTTGCGCTTCAACTCCCCTGGCCTAGCCTTCGTCCCAATGCAAACCCTAGACAACAAAACCATTAACACAACACATTCTTGTGTATTCAGGTTATGTACGTAACACCACAAATCCCTTTCTTACCCATATTTTTATCTGACTAATCCAATCCTTCCTAAAGTGAATTTTTTCTAAATATATAGTGATGTAATGGCATGAGTACGAATCACTTTCTTTTCAGCAAAAATGTCTTTTAAGTGAATGTCTTTTTTTGAATTTCGAGAAATCGTTGGAACATTTATCTTGCTACTCGTTCTTTTTAGTTCGTATAAGGGAACATTTAGCGTCCGTTTTGAATCGCTTAACTGGTGAACTCTTCTCTCGGAATGATATCTTCTGTAAATTTCAGAGACTTTTTTCATCGCGAGTATACCTATTGGAAATTGCCAGTTTTAATGTAGCAGTTTTTATTTCCTGCTGTGTTTTACTGTCTTATTATTAATTTTTCCAGTCAATTTTCTGTTCATCTCTAATTGATACAGAGCACTTTGCCGCTGAGCTTAGCACGCCTACCATGCCATGTGCTTCTTTCAAAGTACACCGTATGTCGTGGATTTTGAAGCTAGGATTCACATTCGCCTTGTGGAAGGTGACCAAGTAAAACAGGTAATTCCATTATGTAGTCGCAGTTTTCCACGCATGTGGTCGACGGCGTGCAGAATGTTAAATTATAAAGAACCTGTACTAGCATCGATCTTTCGGAGAAAATCTATTAGTTTCGGAAATAATTTTCCTTAAGTTCTGCTTTGACGCTTGATATCAGTCTTGCAGCATTTGTTCGGTCGCGTTTGTTTTATCGCACACCAGGTCTGTACGTTTCCGTTCGTGCTGCACTTCTCGAGAGTTCTCACTTTCGAATCGCTTCGACCGCTCGGAGCCTATCTGCTGTGGTCTGAAATTTCGTGTATTGTCGTATCGGTGCTACATCGGAGCCACGGTATACGCCATACAATTCTTCTACCCGATTGTTGGCCCAGGTCTTCTCTATTTTGACCATTGAGATGGTTAGTCAATCGCGGTATCGTAGTCAGATAGAAGGCACGTTTAGCGTCGCACTTTGAACGATTTCTACATAGCTGATCCTCAAGAGGAAGTTGAAGGCGAGCTGGTTAATCTTGTTGGAATTACCGATAAACAGCGAGTAATTAAGCCGTCCACGGAAACTGCATCTAGAATGCCACAATACATCGCAACTGTTTTGACATATAAGATCCTTTGCCTAATTCAAGGGTTGACGACATTTCTCCTAAAGAAATATGGCCTCAGTGGCTTTCATATGACTTGTTGACGGTACTCTGCCGAGGTTCTTGATGCCACCATCGAGATCACGGATAAAATTTTGAAGGCGTATTAACCTAAAGTCACTTAGACCACCCGCGCCGAAACTGACGCGACAATTGCCGAACTAACGGCAACAGTACACGAGCTGGTTGGAAATATGGTGGAACTAGAGATGCCATTGGACCGGAATCAAACGCCTTCGTCATCCAATAGACTATCTCGCCTTGAAAAGCCATCCACTAGAGCCCACCTTAGAATTCAGCTTCCATCCACCCGGCGATACATTGTGGTCCCATCAACAGTTCCCATCCAAATCGTGCAATGGTGCTCGCCTCTGCTGCATGGTACCAACTGACTAGGTAAACGGCAGCACCAGTGCATAATGTCAACGAACGTCACTGGTCAAAATAGTCGTCTATTCTATGCTGTGGATCTCAACTCTGGTACGCACTGCTTGGTTGACACAGGCACTCCCCTCCAAAGACCAGTCTTCGAATAGGTGCCAACTGTAAATTGCTTGACGCAAACGATACGTCAATACCCACGTAATGACTAGTTTAAAGAACGTTAAGTTTGAGTCTCCATCGTGCTTTCCGCTGGATTTTCTTGGTCGCAGATTTGAAATGTCATGCTTGGTATTGATTTCCTGCACCACTTTGACCTTTTGGACACGGTCGCCTCGTCGATTGGGTTACGAGACTGTCAGCAAATGGTGTTTCGGTCGACTCCGCACCTGTCAACCCGTTCCTAATAATCATACTGGTAGACTATTATTTGGTGAGATTCACCGAGGGTCTGCCGGTCGTAACGAACATTGCCAGCCATCAGGTCTGCCTATCTATGCTAAAACGTTTCGACTTGCTCCCGATAAGTTTGGAATCGCTGGAGCAGAATTTGGGCACATGTTGGAACCAGGCATCATTTCTGCTACCGATAACCCATGGGCTTCTGCACTACGCATGGTCCCAAAAGAATCGGGTGACTGGAGGTCTGTTGATAACTGCACACTCACTGGTGCAGATAGATTTCCCATTCTACACATTCAGAACCCCGCGGCCAACCTTAACAGTGCTCGGGTGCACTCAAAAATAGATTTGGTGTGTGCATACCACCAGATTCCTGTAGCAGAGGCAGATATACCTGGGTCAGCTATAGTGACACTTTTCGGTCCGTGAGTTCTTGCGAATGTCATTTGATCTACATAATGCCACCCAAACTTCTCAACAATTCATCGCTGAGGTGACTAGAGGCTTAGACTCTATTTTCGCATGCATCGACGACATCATGGTCATTAGTGACAGTGCTGACCATCTGCGTCAGTTATTCGAACTTTTAGAGGGACGTGGCATGACTGTAAAGGACTATTTTGAAAATCCTTTCGTTAATTCGATAACCACGCATACTGAATAAAAGAAAACCACATTTAAAAATTTACAAGTCTCATTCATATATTGTTATTCTCATTTAGTTTGTTTATGTCACTCCCTTTGAGAGGGGCCATTTTGCTTGTGCCGTTGGTCTTGACATGATTGCCTGTTTGCGCTCCATTGACTTTGGCCCTTGGTTTTTGCTGTGCTGTTGCCTTGGTTTTACATTTGAGGTTTTTATTTGTATGCAATTTGATGGGCGTAGACTAATCTTGCTTTAATTTGGGATTCGCATCAATTTCATTGGACGTTGCTCGAACACTCGGCACCGAAACTTTAGAGTGACCGTCAATGCAGTTAAGAAAATTTTCGGGGAAACCTTGTTAGAATGTTTAGATCTCGAGATCAATCCGCAAAGCTTCTAGCGGCTAGAGAAAAAGATGCAGTGTTAGCGGGTTCCCGTTACCCACAAAACTTTCGGCAGCATGTCTATCGTTCACTCATCTTGGAGCCGAAGACTCTTCGACGTGCTTCGCGTTTTGGCTTACTTCAGTATCCACATCACAACAAATATTAGTCGCGAAAGATTCGTTTAGTCCGGTATGATGAAATATGTTAGCTATTTGGACTCGCATTTGCATTCAATGCCAGAAGGCTAAGGTAGACAGACACACAGTAGCTTCAGTTGGTCAGTTTGCAATGGAAACAGATAGCTTTTAACATGTTCATATGAATATCGCAGGTAATTTCAGTCCTCAACATCGCTGACCGATTCACCCTTTGGTCAGAAGCCATTCATATTACGAACAAAATAATAGCATCTGGGTTTATAGGAGATTGGTTTCTTTGTATGGTTATCCTATCACGGCGACGACTGATCGCGAAGCAAAATTTGAATCCCAGTTGTTTAGTGTTCTAAGCTGTCATCACTCATGTACCAGTGTCTATCACCCCGGAACTAACGGCAAGGTAGAGCGTTTTCACTGAGGGTCAAAGTGTATCTGGTAGCTTCCGACAGTTCCAATTAGGTCCTGACCCTCCGGACCATACTTCTCGGGATTCTGCGACATAGACGCATCAACTGCCGGATTTATATACTGCAGAACCGTGTGCTAACTTGGGTACTACCTCAATGAAGATAGACTGAAGGATGGTGACGGGGAGTGGTACTGTTGACATTTAACTACACGTTTACTTCGCCTGCAGAAACATTTGCCACGTATGCAGTCCCTAAAGTCTTACGCTACTGTAGAGCTGTCGACATGTAATTATGTTCCCTTGCATAAGAACAGCGCCGAAACATTACATCACTACCCATAAGAGGGTTCTTTAGGGTGATGGAGATAAGCGCTCGCTTTTGTACCAATGGACAAAACGACAAGCACAAAACTGCATCCACTGGCCTTCTTAAGGTCGCTTGGTTAGATAGCGAGGTAGCGGTCTCAGCAAGCACCAAAATAGCCTACTGGCATTGCCACCGGATGCAAACACCAAAAGTTTGCTGTCGGTGCCCTCAGTTGAAACGGAGGTAGCACCTCGTACAATGCGATCCGCCAGGCACGCTCATTGGGCCAAGCCACTGATGACCCGGTTCATTTTTATAATAACTAAACTTTTGCTTACAGTGTGAAGACAAGTAAGAAAAACTTCTGAAAACAAGACAGAACTGGACCAGTTTGGTATATTCCTTTGGTCCATCTGTAAAACCGATTATCTTAGCGCGGTTCTCGTATTACATTTGCATGCTCTTAGCCGTATGACCACTGTGCGTCAGTACTATTCGGCCCCGTAGGAGTGGAGTACCACCAGCCGATACTCTCGACCGGTAAAACGAACAGACAATCGGGAGAGGTAATAAACTGCGTGCAGGCGAAACGTGCGTGAACAACACGCATTTGGCAACCGCACTGCAAGCCCATCGATCCCAGAAGGCCTCTCAAAAAAATTGGAAGGAGATTCGAATTACGGGCCAGCTCCTCAAGTATCTGAAACGCAGTATGCATTACACTTTTGCAAAAGATGCCTCCATTTATGGGGTTTGCGATGTTACCTCACATGTGATCTCCCATGGAACAAAAAGGGCTATTTCTCATTCAGTGTCATCGTTGACGCATGCAAGGCGCAACCACTGGCAGATTTGGAAGGAAGCTTTGGCAGTCATGTTTGCAGTGAAGTGATTTCACGAGATGATCTGTGACCACCATTAGGTAATACGCTTAAGAATTATCATAGAGGGTTCGGCGTGGAAAGGTGAGCAGCGAAGCAAAGGTGTGGGATTACCGGAACAGTTAGAAATCGAAACCAGAGCAGCGCTTGCAGGATGATGTAAAAGCAGAACAGCGTAAGCCCATCATTCAAGTGAAAAATGAAGAGGCCGCATGCCACTAGGTTGAACTGCATGGAAATACAGCTTGGCGAATAAGGCACGTATCGATGATTGGCGACTGGAGGAACGGCAAACAACGCTGAGTCCAACAGAGAAAGAAAAATAAGTCAAAAGTTGCGGGCAAAAAGTCAATGCAATAAGGGTAAATTTCGGGAGTTTTAAGAGCTGAGCAATAAAATCTAAAATCAGTATTACCACTAGCAGAAATAAAAGCAATAATAATACACAAAATTACTAAGAGTATCAATAATAATAATAATAGTAATAATAATAATAATAATAATAATAATAATAATAATTCATCGAGTTTTACGGCGTAAAGTTGTATTCTACGACGCTTTTCAACTGTTTTGAGAAACCAACCATAAAGTTTTATACCATCTGCAAAACCACATACCAGTGACTAGCATGACATGACCCAATTCTTTGAATGCGCATGGTTTTGCGGTGTCCAGAAAGTTGACTGCTACCACAAGCAGAAGCCGCTCGGTATAATTGAAAAACCGATCATACTACTTGCCAGTTAAACAGGAGATAGATTAAAACTAACAACCGAAAAGAATCACGAAAGAGAACAGGCGCATGCATGTACGCGTGAGAATGGCTATCGACCGAACCGTCGTTTGTTCGTCGTGCCTGTGTGCCCCTGCTGACTGCAGCTCTCACGAGACCAAAAACAAGTTCTGATGGGTTTTATGCCAATTATCTTGGACTATGCATTTAATGGTCCTTGTGGTTGCTACTGATAGTTTTATCACCCAACTTGGCTACTTCGGCGAGACAGAACGGCGCAATGAAGGCCGATTCACCGTCTCAATCATTCGCATCAACAACGGTGATCGCCTCATCCAAATTCATTTCCAACACAGACTTTTTCTGTCAAGTACAAACTTTTGTCATGAAAACAATATCGGCTCACCTGGCGTCCCCCTTTGCTTTCATGGCAGTGGACCGGTTTGGATCAATCGAGGATTGCCGATAATTCTGGCCCATACTCGTTGACTGAAATAATATTTTGGTCAGACTTCGCATTTGATTTCTCTTAGTCCTTGTTCGGATCAACAAGAAAACCAACTGACCTGCATAGCTGAATCCAGACAATATCAGTGGCTCGAGCTACAGCCAGAGCTATGCATTTGATTACTGTCACCACGAAATGCTAGTGTCCCGTGCGAACACTGGGAGCAGGTCAAAGAAACCCCACACCTGATAGCAACTGCCACTTAGGACTCCCTCTCACATGGACCTCAAAAAAGGTGGATGTCCTTGATTTCAGTTGCTCTGTCGGATGCTCGTAGACCCGCCCCAGGTACCAAAAAGATGCCCAAATACCTGAAACATCAACGGACTAGGAGCCTGAGAAATGACTCCGAGTAGTGTCGGAGGAGAAAATGTAGGGAAACGGAGACGACTGTGGCTATCGGGAATAGTCGCAACCTTTACCGACTGATTACCCTCCCGAGTTTACGTTGCCAATGAGATGATAATGGAAATCTCCGTATTCTCATTTGAAAATGGTGATACTTACATTAAGCCAGATAGTAAATTGACCGACTCGGATTGCGCGAAGTATCTTGTGCTACTGAGTGGGAGCACAAGGTGCATGTTGTTCTCGATCGTCTAAACGGTAGTGTAGATGTATTTCGGATGCAGTCCAAACCTCCGAAGTGTAAAATGTTGTTGCAGTACTGGCGTTGATTGTCTCGAAACCTTGCTCTTGGAGAGGATGAAATGAACGAAGCATATAGACTTTGGTTACTTGGGTAGTTGTACCCAACGTCGTGGTTGTATATCGGATGAATCGGCGTTGCGTATACAGAATGCTCGATTTGCATTCATCAGCTCCAGTTCATGGTGCACTGAAAGTGAAATGAACGTTATTTTTCTACCGGTAAGTTCAGGAGTGGACATCTGATCAGATTTTGCACATACCGTAGTCAAGGCAAACAACTGCGTTCCCTTCAAAACTCCCGAGTGGGTAAGACTCGATCCACCTGTGAAAACCAGTATGTTTGGGTTTCCAATTTTGTGGTGGTAATTCTTCTGGTAATAGGAAAGATGATTAGCATGCAAACGTAAATTAGGTGCCTAAACCTTTTAGTGTTTAAGTGTGCATCGACTAGAAATTTACTCCTTCAGTAAATCATTGCACTGAGACAAAAATTCACCGTTGTCCAGAATAGATAAGAGCCTGAATGACCAAAGGCAATCAGCAATAAGACTGCACCAACCCGGGTTTTGGAAAGTATTCAAATCAGCTAAAGACAATTGCCATATTTTATTTTATTCTGAAGCCTTTGCGAGCATCACGTTCGCACAACAACAGATAAAGCAGCAAAACATCGCACTAGATGTAATGCAAGGATATAGAGCTAGAACTATGCGTGAAAAAAGCGCGGATTCAGAGGAAAGTTTTACGACTTTGATAATCGTGCATTTGGACACCATCACGCTACGAGAGTGCAGCACCTGTTAACTAGTGTACAAATCCGAATCGGAGAACTAAAATATGTTCAAACGTTGTATACGTTGTAACTAGGCTAGAAATCCTATTGATATTATCAGGGACTTTTGAACTTAAAATTAGTTTCCTAAACTTTTCTGAAGTGTAAACGTTTTCTGTCATTTAGGTGAGTAGTAAAAATGTCTGCTTATGCGTTTTCATGCTAACTAATTGTCGCTAAAAGAAATGTTATTTAAGACATTCGTCAATTAAACACTAAATGAAACTGCGTTTCGTAATTGCATAGTGAGATTTTATAATAAGCTCAATTCAGCTACCAACACAAGGACATTTCTCTCACCGAAGGAATTGTTTCCACAATTAGCTGTTTTGATAAGCTGATGAGCTTCGTTCATAACATTATTCAATCCACTGTTCTCATATGCAACAAAGTACTTCGCGAGTCATTTGGGTAGTTTTCAAAACTCGATGATGCAGCATCATTGCAGACTGGCCTTAGTAATTCGAAATTCTCTCCATTCTTAACTTGACTAATTCGCTCAATGCAATGACTGTGGATATCACTGGGTGGGACAGTTTGGTAGTCCATGGACATGTGTGGCACTCGTCATGGCCACCAAAAACATCTTTTTTAGGAATGGAGCCGCAGTCGCAACAGTTTCCACATGATCACCAACACATATGAGTGGAAGAATAATTGATCCAAGTAGATGGGCTTCTACTCGGCCAATCCCCAGGCCTTGTAAGACAACGCGGATCTCGTATTACGTTTGCTTGCCCCTAACCGTTGTGAACACTTGTGAGTCACCCTTACTCAGTTCTGCACGGTTGCAATAATGACAAGCCTGACGGTTGACCGGGACAAGGAAAAAACAGTCGGAAGGGGTAGGAGATTGAGTACATTTTCAATAGGAGCGTGGGGGCGGGGCGTGCATAAGCAACGCGCAAATGACCACGCTGGGTGATCAACGTTCGGTTAAACAAGCGATCGGGAGGAACAAATCCATGTTCCGCTACAGCATTGCGGACGGGTTATTCTTACGATCAAAGACAATCATTATCCTAACTGGCAACTGGACTCCCTAGCAGTATTCGTCCAAAAACCACAATAAGTACGACAAACACAATGAAAAGGCTGTGATCATTGGCAGTAGTCTTAACCTTTGCTGACTGAGTAGGAATACTGGGTCACGGAAGCCAAGCGTAAGCGAGCTGATTGGACAATCTGACGGCACACCGATCCACTCTCGGCACTGGGGCGTTGGTCAAAACACTTTAGGGAACAGTTTATTTGGCCAGCGACCACAATGAACTTTCAACTTCTGAGTATAGGTGAGCTAATGCCAATGGATACCAGCCACTCATCGACAATGGAGGTCATCAGTCAGTTAGGTTTCGCTAAGAGGTATATAACGGCTGGACCAAATAGATTGTCGCCTTCCTTCTCCAGGGATGGTGCCGAAGTGTTAAAATCTGAATTAACAACCATCACATTCTAATTGTTGAAATGCAATAACGTCCTTCAATGATCCACTGCTTGTAGAAGGTCTAAATCTGGCAATCAAGCCGGTTTTCGACGCGGCTGTGGCTATACTGGCCACATTTTCTCTGTGCGACATATCTTTGAACACAAGAATATGCTGCTCGGACCGACGGTTTTCGTCCTCTCCAACAGAAGATATGGGTTCAACTCAGTCGTTTGTCCAGTTCTGTAGGGCATATTCTCGGTGAACAGCTCCCTGGAGAAATATCCTTCACCTGTGCAACTCTATAGAAATAGCCGAAGCAGATTTCATGCTCCTGAAGATGTCTCATCAGTTGTTCACCAGGGTTCCCATTGTCATCCTAAGTTAAGTTTTCGTTGAGATTGTTTTGGTTGTTGCGAGCGTCCACGGGTCTTGAAACCATAACATATGAACGGCCCGTTTTAGTGGTATTCTGTTTGTCTTACTATTTATTTGAATATTCCAACTCTGTAACCATGGCAATCGGAAGAACCAGCCCTCTTGATCTGCGTGTAGCCAAGTTTAGTGCTTCTTAATTTAATTTGTGGCCTTCAGCTTCCGCAAGACTACGGAGAGATATGAACCTCTGGGGGCTTGTTTATTATTAATTTTGTTTCAGGTTTTTCGTTTACCCGTAGCCCCCTGATTTTTGATTTAATCCAATCATCATGCGGTCACAGCTTCTTTTGGATGAATGTTGATAACCGGCCAGTTCTCGATATTAACGCGGAAAATGACTACAAGGTGGATAGCTTATTACTATTTCGTTCACTTTCTGCGAAATTGGTGCGGGTATTAGTCCCTTAGCGAAACATGGATTTGTTCCTCCCGATCGCTTGTTTAACCGAACGTTGACCACCCAGCTTGGTCGCCATTTGTGCGTTGCTCATGCACGCCCCGCCCCCACGCTCCTATTGAAAATGTACTCAATCTCCTACCCCTTCCGACTGTTTTTTCCTTGTCCCGGTCAACCGTCAGGCTTGTCATTATTGCAATCGTGCAGAGCTGAGTAAGGGTGACTCACAAGTGTTCACAACGGTTAGGGGCAAGCAAACGTAATACGAAACCTGCATTCAGACAAACCATCTTACAGTCCATCTTCTTGCCCCTGGTCGAGGCAACAATCGGACGGATGCACCACTGATGATAGCGTTGTCCTTCTCTGGAATAGTGACATCGATGTTTTCTCAAGCAGGAACGTGGCTGACTTAGATTATACAGACAACGTTGTCCTGATGAGTAATGAATGAATGTTAAAATCGGAATTAAAATATCCCCTGGGATCGATTTAGGCAAAGGATTTGATTTCTAAGGACTGGTGTGAAACTGTAATGGATTTACAAGAGGGGCGATAGACCATAGTGGAATTAGTTTGACGCTGAGTTCTGTTGGTAAAGCAGTCAATTGGCCCTAGCAATGCAAACCTAGGATGATCAAATATCTGCACTGTGCCAATTAGAAAGGATCGTGGGACAAAATCAAATGCATGTGAGCAGCCTAGGAAATTACAAACTACGGTTTCCTTCAATGGATTTAAGATCTATAAAATGATTAAAAGTGATCATCGGGAGGATTCATGGGAGAGCGTAAGCGTTTAACCATTACATGATCTGTCAGTTTGGAACGAAGGAATGTTAGGGAAATCGGTGCAAGCGTCTTTATAAAGCTGAAATTAAAAAGTTTGGGCATTGAGACAATTTATTCATGGCATACTCGGCTCATTGTTGCAGTGGAAGGGGGATGCTTTATGGCCATTAGACCAATTATGATCCTGAAATTGGCAGTGGTGCAGAACCATGTAAGGTTTTTTTTCAAATAATTTCTCCTACATTGTCAACATCTAACGTGTAATTGGAAATCAAGGAAACACTGAGCAGCTGTTTCGCCTTTGTTAAGAATCAATCGGAAGTGCATATCCAGTGCGCCGCAACTGGGACGCAAACCCAGGGCAAACAGTTTTGAGTCTAGCATCTTGGCCAGTACGCTGGCCGGGCTGATTCAGACCGGTTCATCGAACATCAATGTCTGCCGCTAAATGTTGACACTGCAAGACTAATTTTTGGGAATTCAAATTAAATCTACTATTGCAACTTTTGAAGTAGCAAAGATCTGTGGCTCTGCGTTAGTGTCTTCGATTCCTACAGAGAAGTGCGCCTTCACAGGGCAGTCATTGATCTGGTGCGTTTAAACGTCTCTGGCCTGCATAATCCAGCCATGGATACGGACGCTGTATCATGTAGCGTTGATGTTCGATAAACGGTTCAGAATTCGCACGCCCAGCGAAATGACAAGCATTTGATTCACAATCGTCCGTTCCGGGTTCGCGTCTCAGTTTCGCTGCGATGTGTATATACTGCTAACAATTCCAAACAAGGACGGAACAACTGTACAATGGTTCCTCGGTTTTCAAAGGCAAGATGGATGATGAATCGTTTGGAAATTTACATCAAATCTCTTACTACCGTAAACTCTATAGAGTCTCCAAAGATCAAGCTCGTTGACGGGCTGGGCGATAGATCATTTCCGTCTACTATCAGGAATCAAAGTCAAGATCGGAGCCCGGTTATGTTTTGATGGTGGAAGTGGAACGAAAACTCCTGAATAGGCCTACAAGGTCTAACGGTCTAATAGGTACAAATGAAATTTGTCCATCCTACCCAATTTGGTATTGCGGAAGAGGGGATGACCCGCATAACAGCTCACCGGCACGTCTGGATCAATCGTGATGCGTTGCAGTATGCACATGATTGTGAAAAGGCTAGAAATGCAACCGCGCAACTCTATGGTTATTTGAGGACATATATATATATGTCTATAGCACAAATCCAAAGAGGGATAGTGTGCCATCGGAAACACGATGAAGGATGAAAATAGTAAGCGGAAAAGAAAGAATAAAAAACAATGTGTAGAGTTCACAACACATGCTAGTTCTTCTATTCCCCATCTTCATATCACCGACCATCCATCGAGATCCATGAGTCCTATGCGGAATTGGTACTACCCTATTGGCCAAACCGAAACAGAGTTGACTTTAGGGATCCTACCATTGACCAAATGGCCTGACGATCAGAGGGTCACATTGCCCACTGGAGGCCGGTGAATGACTGTTCAGTTCGTGTCTGACTTAGAGTATGCAGACAACGTTGTCCTGATGAGTAATGAATGAATGTTAAAATCGGAATTAAAATATCCCATGGGATCGATTTAGGCAAAGGATTTGATTTCTAAGGACTGGTGTGAAACTGTAATGGATTTACAAGACCATAGTGGAATTAGTTTGATGAGCATAGCATCCATAAACTGATCCCAAGCATTATCCTCCGCCGATTATCGAATGTCCGTTAAAAGTGTGCGAGTTGGGATGGCACTTAGCAAATTTTTACTTTGCAACAGATATTAAAACATAGAGAAACGTTCCACAGACCCACGATTTATGTCTTTCTTCATCTGAAAACAGCGTTCGATTCAATTGATCTTCGATGCTGTTCCATTGAAGGGTGCGCCAGAGAAATTTATTGCATTTTTCCAGTTTGTGCATTCACACAGCAGAAGCCGATTGCCTGCTTGCAGCAACTTCCGGCAGTTAGAATACACCGTGGAAGGTGAGGTGAGTCACGGTTATTTCCTTACACCTTTTCTTCACAAGTTTATCATTCAGATTGTTATACATTTAGAACCATCCTCAAGTGAGTATAGTGCCATTGATATTGGATTAGATATAAACTTATTTGATCTAGAAAGTGCAGACGATGTTGGGCTACTGAGTGAAGACTCAAGTGAGTTGTATTTTTCCCTCGGTCGTCCAAACGATGGTATAAGAATGTTTGGGATGCATTTACCATCTTCAGAGTGTAAAATGCTGCTGCAGGACTGGGTTGTCTCAAAACCAAACCTCGTTCTTACAGAGGAACAAGTAGATGAAGTGGACAGATTTAGTTACTTGGGCAATTGCATCACACCCGGTGGTAGCATAACGGATGGAGTATCTTCCCGCGGAAGTTTCGATTGGCACGCAGCGATCTGAGGCGTCGGTGTTTCACCAGGTTTTCAATCAAAAGTCGAGTATATGCAGCGGCAATGAGATCGGCACTACTCTACGGGTCCGAAAGTTGGCTACTGAGAGAAGATATGCGAAGACTTTCAGCGTTTGAACACCGTTGTCTTCGCAGTATTGGTAGGATATGGCGGGGGAGTTCTGTGAGTAACTCAGAAGTTAAACGTAATGTACTATACTTTGGGGTGTGTGTTTAGAGCAGGCACTGAATCAGAATAGGTTAAGGTGGTTGGAACTTATTTTGAGTATGCCCACAGAACGCTTGCCCCATTGTACGTTGATCTTCGAGACAGGTAATGGTTGGAGGTGGCCAGTCGATGACATGGGTGAAAAGTTTGAAAGATTTAACCAAAGGAATGGCTCGTGTCGGCCCAATTAGACTATAGGGTTGGGGTCCACGAGATCCCCCGAAGCAATGGTTGGAGACAACAGGTGATATGGCTGTGTCGCAGTCATTGACGTCCTTGCATTCGGAACTTTTCTTCTTCTGTATAGCTTTTCAACTTACTATTTTGCAATCGATCTTCTACTATTCCTCGTTGGTGCTCTGATGTAGCAACCAAACCCAGAGCACGTTGGTGTAAGGTTGTACAAATGAACAGAGAAATGAAGTGAACTGCTGATTAGGTCAGTTCATCAGAAAGTTAGGTGCTCCCCAGGAGTTTACCTAACTCTATCACCAGTTAATTGTCAAATCGTTCCTGGTCTTTGTGAATCAGTCACAAAAAACCACCGGACTAGTCAGTCTCATTCATTCTATCTGATAGTTTTGGTCTTGAGAAATATTTCAGGGCCTGGAGACTTAAACAAAAGCACCTCGGGCACGGAAGACGTAACTCACTTGAATAAGTCTCGTCAGTCACGCTATAGAACGTATCACAGACCACATAGAAACCTGATCGGTGTTAGCTATTAGATTAAACACTTAGAATGGGTATTACTAAACAATTAGCCGGTTGTTCGAAGTGTACTCCCTTAAGCTAACCTGATACTGTCCCATCATGGTTCATCGCCATATTCGTTCCACAGCTTCAGGAACGATGATGCTACGCTTGTTCAGTGGCCTACCTAGCTAGTTTAGCACCGTCAACTGGTTTGGCTGGACAATAAAGGATCATTAACTCCATTGCCTTTTGACTTCTCACCTTTAGGCAAATCAAATATCGGGGTCCTGAGACCAAATTCCCAAAAGACGTGAGCAATAAAGAATTCACGCATCTGACCGAAATCTGTGTTGACCTGTCTCATTATATGAATTTGTTTACGACAGGCACTTCCACGCCAGAAGTCCTGATAGTTCACTCGGATCAATTAAGACTTGCCTATTAGACAGCTTTTGAATAGAACATTAGCGTGAAAAAGATTATTGGCTGTATCCAACGTCGATGATTTTCAGGTCTTTATCACTGAACCTGGTACTCATGGCAAACGTCTCATCACCGGTCAAAGTGACATCGTCAAGCTCAGCAACCAAAATCTGAAAACATTTCTTCTTCTCGGCCACGGTCTGCGCAAAGTTCGGAGGGCATTCATATGTTGCGAAGGCAACTTCTGGACTTACCGGATACAGTATAAGCAAAAATTGCGTCAGTTATGAAATCCTTTATGGGGTAAAAGTGCACAACTTCCCTCACGCAATACCTCTCAACCAATGGTATTGCACACGCCACGGATAAAACAAACGAAGTCGAAGTTTTTCACGTTCACTGATTACTTATCACAAAACTGTTTCACTTGCCGTTCTTTACGGCCACGGTCTCACTGACACTTTTCAATATATATAAAATGGTTACATGTGAACATGAAGAAATTAGTCTGCAAATGGTTGGAAAATTTTTTCGGGGCATACGACGGATTTTTCGGCAATTACCCTTCATCATTTGTGTGGTTGTCCATGTGGTATAGGAAGAATTCACGAGCATTTTTATGTACTCTAAAATTTTGCACAAGTTTTCGGGAGATTTCCGGCTTCACGACAGGCCATCTCATGCAAATTACAATCAAGGGCTGAAAGTAGTCCCTAACAGGCACGAAGATGGGGACAATATTTTTCTATCAAACTGCGACCCGTCTCTTCCGACTCTAGACAAATCAAGTGAGATCAGTGTCCGAGAACAAAACCAAACGCAAACGGACTTCAGCATCAACTGGGTTTTACATGCGTCAGTGAGTTTCCAGTATCTCGAAGACCTACCGAATTCCGTAAATGACAAAATTCATTCCAAGGAGTGATATAGTTCTGTATTTTATGACGGAGCATTCCACTACCCGAGCAAACGATCAACATCGTCAAATTCTTATGAACTTCTCGAAGATAACTCGAGGAGAATGATAAAGCTTCGAATACTTGCAATATCTTGTCTTATTGAGTCCCCAAGCAACCACAATCAACTAATATTCCTGATATCACAGCTAGCCGAGTAAGCGGTGGCGAGACCGCAGCCAGTAAGTTCAGTATAATGGGATCTCAAGGTTGTTCTCAGCACCATCCTCATCTGCGGATGTGATGTATTTAAGGCCCAGCAAAATTCGGATGAACGGAAGGCATCCCCACCTATTAGCATGGTAATTTCACTTACCCAAATATTATCCCAATTGAAGCACCGAAAAACCATTAGCTGTGGGCAAATTACCGTCATAAATGAAAAACTTCCCATTCTAAAAACGCGTAAGCTGCGACGCCTCTTGACGTGGACTACTGTCAGAACAATTGTGAAATACTAGTCGTTACGGAATGCAGGAAACAATAAGATTTGCGTAAAGACGGAAGATAAATAAGTGGGAAAGTGGCGTTGGCTGGCCAAAGGCCATTTCGATTGTTCTCTCTTAAATACGCGAGACGGGACAGCAATTCAATCAAAACAACCTACTGCAGCCGCTAGACTCAGCGACTGCGAAATTGAAACAAACATAACAACCGATAAAGTGATGGGGCATCATTTAGAGGGTCTTCAAGGTGCAGGCGGCCGGATGAAAAATGGAGGAAATCTGTGGTCTAGATTTCATACGGGAATCCATGTGCTTGTTCGATAACTGACTGCTCAGTTCATGCTGACTTCGCTTAGGTCCAAACACCCTGGGTGCCTGGTACACCCTTCAGCCACAGATGCCGATGAGCAGACAACAAAATCAAAACCACCATCGTTCAGCGATAAACAACAAGGCAAGTCTCACTGACCGATGCCTTTTACCCACAGTTACACGTTTATATCAAAAGAGTGAACATCACAGGGGAGCAGGGAGTGAACCTACACAGGCAGGAAAAGATAAGATGCTGCTACAGCCAACACACGAAACATAGTCTAACTGTACAAGCGCACGTGTTTTCAATCATTCTGATTCGATAGAAAATGACAACACGATCGCCACTGTTCACGGTTCACTGCCATATCCTTCAGTGTCTCCAGCCAGCTAGTTGATGAGTCTTTCGGACCCCAATCACGAAGACGTGAAACACCTACTTTACCGTAGTTCGCTGTACATTTTCTCATCCCACGTTGCCAAGTTATCTGTTGACCTCCAGATGGCTTCTATTCCTTGAGAGGGACACAAAATAAGGCACGATATGGTAGACGAGTGTTCGTCATACGCAACACGTGACTCAACCAACGTTGTCTGCTGAGTTTCATACGAAGAAACAAGCTGTTCTCAGAATTGGCACCTAGTACTAGTTTCCTCGCCTCTGTATTACTCACTCGGTCACTCCATCCAATCCTATCCATACTACGTAGACATCGGTGGTCGAAGACCTATAACGGACGAACATCTCCCACACGAATATCCCATGCCTCACAACCGTACAACAGAAATGAACGCACTGCAGCACAGTACACACGACCTTTCAACTTCTGTGAAATATCAGGCCGACGCCACAAGTGCTTCAATCCAGCGTAAGCTGCCCGAGCCTTGGGTAAACGCCTATTTTCCTCCACTCCCGAGCTACCATCGTTGGACACGCAGCTACCAAGGTAGGTGAAACGGTCTACAATCATTAGTTCCTCTCCGCTCAGCACCAAATTTGGCTTTACTGTCGTCCAGTCCTGCAACAGAACCTTATACTTCGAAGGTGCAAAGCACACGCCAAACCGAGCGACCGATCTCGACGGTCTATCTAGTGCGCATTTTGCATGGTCCGCAGACTCGAAAAGGCACACAACGTCATCTGCGTAGTCTAGGGCACATAGCTTTCCTCCATTTCCCAGCTCGATTCCTACACTTGGAGATCTAACGCATCTTCCAGCACTTCGTCCATGACGAAGTTGAACAGGAATGGAGAGATGGGACACCCTTGTCGAACGCCACTAGCCGTTTCGAATGAACGTGACAGGTCACCGTATACCCGCACGCGACCACAAGTATGTGAGTGCAATGATTAAAACAGGCTCACGAACTTCGTTGGCACACCATTCCGTTGGAGAGTGCTGAACAGTGCTGGTCGATCCACGGAGTCGAAATCACCCTTCAAGTCCAGAAAGACTACGATCCTAGGGTGGCGGTGCGTGTGGCGCGTTTCGAGTGTCGGTCGGAGAGTGAATATCTGGTCGGTGCAACCTCGACCTGCTGTTCGCAGATATAACTCTCGCGAATCGGTGTCAAACGGCGCAGCATTATCGAAGCTAACACCTTAGTAGCTAGCGGAATTAAACTAGTCCCACGATGATTGCTGCAGTCACTCCGTGTACCGTTCTTGAAGATGAGTGTAATCAGTGACTTACCCCACGATAGCGGGATACGCTCCTCATTCCAAATATCATGAAGCAAAGAAGTAAGTAATTTCATCGGAGCTTCTCCACCCAGTTTGAAAAGAATTTGGAGAAGGGCGTCGGGACTGGCAGCTTTTCCTCTCTTCAGAGGCCGAATATTCGACTCCACTCCCAATTCCGTTGGAGAATCAAGTGACACCTCCCAAGAATTTGCAGCTTTAGACGTCGCACTAAATACGTTAGCGTGTGGCCAGTTAAACTGATCCTTGAAGTGCTCTACCCAACGATTCAGCCTTTGTTGTCTACCATGGATGAGTTCTCCATCCCTATCGCACACGACTTTACTAACCAAAGTTCGCCACCTACCGCTGTCGCGTGTAAGCTTAAACAATCTTTGACTGTTACCTGAAGCGGACGCCACTCCCATCTCTTCGGCTGCCTTAACCCACCAGTTTTCGCGGTCATTCTTAGGGCTTATGGTCAACTGACGCTGCAACTGTCGACGCACCTTATTCACATCCTTGCAGTTAGGGGGCTGGCGTTTTTGCTCCAGTAGACCCAGCGACCCTTGCGAGATCCAGTGTCTTAATTCCTCGGATAGTTTCTGTTCGTAGCTGTTGCGAATAGCCGAATCACATAGACGTTCGATAGCCAATCGGGTTTGTGGCCTGCCTCGATGGCCATTCAGCTGCAGCAAAAATCGCACTAAAACTAACTCATAGTCCGATTCGACGTACGTGGTCCAGTATGATCTACAGTTCTGGACAGAACCGCACCAACGGTAGCTAACTGCGATATGGTCAATCTGACTTAGAGTACCTGTCGAGTTAGAGCGCCATGTCGCTTTGCGACGCGAACTGTATCAAAAATTTGTACTAGATAAGAATAAACGATTGTCTGCACAAAACTGGGGAAGTCTTTCTCCATTATCTGTTCGCTGAGCAGGCAAGGCGCATCGACCACCTAAACAGGATTCCGATGCACTCAGTTCTCCAACTTGTGCATCAAAATCACCTACCACCACTACGATGTCAGAGCGTTTGCTCTTCCGAACAAGGATGACGAGGTCATCGTAAAATTCGTCTTTCTCCATGTCAGTGCTGCAGTCTGTTGGAGCGTATGCCGAAATAACAAGTAAACTGCGCTTAACATTACTATCCTTCCGGACGCCTACTGATCGCTGCACTCTTACGGTGCAAAAGCGACTGTTGACTGGGATCCATTCTAGAACGGCTGCGTCAGCCTTCTCACTCAAGACTAGTCCTACATCACGTTCATCCACAGTTTGAGCTGCTTCGTCTCCTGAAGTGCGAAGAAAATATCTTGACGAGACATTAAGCGCAATCGGTTGAATTACTCTACTCGAATCCCGAATTCGTGTTTCACTCACACAGCAGACATCAATCGAAAGTGAGTCCACTGTCAGAGCCAAACATGCCTGTTAACCAGCCTGTATTAAAGTACGCACATTGAGGGAACCCAGATGCAGAGGCTGACAAGGCTTGAGAAAATGTGAGTTAGCAGATTGAAAACCACCTATTACACTACTTGACAACGAACCGTTGCGAGTGTCAGGCGTGTTATCGGTGGGGACACTATGGGTAGGCAGAAGCGGCAAAGAAATGTGGTTGGAGACAGAAGAGACAGGTTAAATAAAAGACGTATACTTCGTAAGCTAGCCGTGGTTAGTTTGAGATCAGGGTTTAGCCATCTCCCCTCATCAGGGGTATTAGAGATGCAGGGATATATGGGGATGTTTCGAGAGGCGCTCAGGAGCGTGGTGAGGAATTCGGAGGCAAGGAAATCGGAAAGCATGAGAGAACTATATAAGGTCATAACAGATCAGCTGCTAATATGGAAAGAACCTGGTACACTGAAACTTATGTTGAACGCATTTCTTCCTAGGCAAATTTTCTTAATAAACGGGTTGCAACTGATACGAACCAAGAAGATAAGTAAATCTATGACAAACAGTCAGCCTTATGCTGATCGGTAGGTTATTTTTACGTCTGCAAATTTCTGATTTACAAGAGCTCTTCATCCACAAAGCTATTATGTTCGCAAATAGGTCTTTTTTGAACAGCCAAGAAAGGAAAATCAAAAACATCATATTTCCGTGTGACGACGCAATTACAAAAATAGACTGGAAGGGTTATTTCATATGAATAGGGCAAAAACGCATTTTCGTTTGGAAAACCCCACAGGCATACCGGACTAAAACGAACGTAGCTAGTATACCAGCCTAAAATGATGTAAGCAGAGCAGGTACTTGAGAAAGGCTTTCGAAGCTTTCCTGGCCTAATGCCACCAGTGGACTATAGCAAAAAGCAAATAATGACACGAAAATCAGTCAAAAATTTTATTAAATATGACAAAATTGGTAAAGGCATAAATCATTGTCTTCCATAGTATTTGGTCGTTGTGGACTGGATGGACAGAAAATGTGGACTATTGGGCAGGAAATTTAACCGGGTGACCAACAATATCCGATACTTCTTTATTCAACAGCTCATGTAATGCGGTTCCATCATGTTTGTATATCCATTCTCCCTTGTTGATAAGAAAATCATATCGTTTCGGACCGCTCCGAGGTGATGACAACCATAGCTGCCTATTTGGCGTTTGTCGATTGATAATATATGTTCCAATGGGTGAACCGAATTCGACTTTCAATACGCCGTAATCATGAAGTACATCATACATGCCCCCCAAATCATATTGCTCCCCCAACATTTCAAACACTTCGGCAAATCTGTCTAACGTCTCGGTGGAAAACCTTTCGTATTGGGCTTCTGACAATTCTTCGGTGACATTTTGATTCCCAGGAGTACGACAAGACAAACGAACCGATCCAACAGCCGGAAAGGCGCAACTTACCAGCCTAAACGAGCTAGCGGCCAGTCTAATCATAATGAGGTTTTACGATCACTGAGAGTTGGTTTCATGGAGGGGACCTGAAAAAGCAGTAGAAAATGGAAATTAAAAACTGATTTCACCAGGTTAACTGTAATCATGGTACCAGGTAAATTTAACGATTGACTACCGACGTTGCAATCTAATTTTATTTTTCCCTCTTGAAAACGTTGGCTCGCAAATGCTTGAGGTAATCCCACCATATAAAATTTCGATGACATTCTTGACGCGTGAGTATAGTGGGAGAGGCCTGCTCTATAACCATTAAGGCCCACTAAATGCGCGAAACGTACATTATAGACACTAAGACCTAAACCATTAATAAGAGGAACGATAATCTTAATCGCCAAAACGAGAACCATATAGAATAACAAAAGGTCCTTACAGATCAGGCATGGTAACGACGCCAGAGATAAGGAAAGGCAATAAAAACCAGTACTATCACTTGGCCAAAACTGAAGTAGACAGAAGAATCAAATATCCCGTAAAGTAAGAATGATTAAAATAAACTGACACTTAAGTGAACCGGATGAGGGTGAATTTTTAGACGAGAGTGGAGCACTGCTGAATCAACGCCGTACTATTTTCGACACCTACATGGATTTATCCCGGCTAATGTACCAAGATGGGTAATAAAGTACCACTGAACCCAACTTGAGAATAAGTAGCAAAATGACCCCAAAGGTAAAGAACGCAACGATTTTCACCGTAACCTAACGGAAAACAGAAACTAGTTTCCTGTGACAACCTGAGTAGAAGCATACTGAAAAGACGAAGCAACAGACCCCACAAGATAAACAGGGGACATGGCATGCCCAAAAATACGACCCTCTTTGCCTTAAAAGTTACGATGCGCATCGTGAAACAACCATAAGGATGACAGGAACGGTGCCAAAAAAGAACAAAATAAAGTTACTCAAAGACTACTAATTTTGAAAAGTACACCTGACAGTCCAAGATTCCAAGTCTCCAAGAGATGGTTGCAAAGCATGAACTCAGAAGAATGTAAACAGCGAGTCGGAAAACCCCTTCTCCTTGAAGGACGTATAAGTGAGGCGTCCATGGGAAGAATGACTTCCAGTAACAAACAGCGGAAAGCACTTAAAACTACCACACCAAACACCACTGAACGAGTGGGAAAAGAAAAGAATACCGCGGCAGTCAACATATGGAATATATAGTAACTGTAGACACGCACATTTCCAATCACTGGTTGGACAGAAACTGACACCACGATCGCCATTGTTCAGAGTTCATTACCATCCTCCAGTATATACATACAACATATTGACGGGACTCTCGGACCCCAACCACGAAGACGAGACAACTAATTTACCTACGTTCTCTGTACTTTTACTCATTCCACGTTGCCACATCATCTGCTCACCTCACGGCTTTCTCCGTTCGAACGAAAATAAGGCACGGCACGGAAGACGTATGTTCGCCATACGCAATATGTGACCCGATCAACGAAGTCTACCAGGCTTCATACGCTATGATGAGGTGCTCTTAGAACTAGCACTCAATACTAGATTTCTAGCCTGTACATTACCCACGCGGCCACTCCATCCGATTCTAGCGATGTTGGGTAGACATCGGTAATTGAAAACCTTCAAGGGACAAACATATTCTTTACGCAAACTACAGGTCTCACAACCATACAACAGAACTGAGCACACTGATGCACAGTTGACAGGACTTTCAAATTCAGTTAAATATAAGGTCGATGCCACAAGTGCTTCACAGTCCAGCATGAACCGCTCGACCATTTGATCTACGCATAGTCACTTCTATCGAGCTGCATTCCTTTGTCATGCAGCTGACGAGCTAAGTGAAACGGTCGACAATCGCTGGTTGCTTCCCGTCGAGTGTAAAATCTGATACAACTACTGTTCAGTCTTGTAACAACACTTCACACTTTGAAAGTACAAACCACATCCCAAATGGAGCTACAGCCTTTGTGAGCTTGTCTACTCCACACTGAGCATGTTCCACCCTATAAGGTAGCAGGGGTAGCTGAATAACTACCTTTCTGTTGAAATCGATTATTCTCCCGCTCATTTTTTCCAACTGAAAGGCAAGTGCAAACCAACCCAAGATCGTCTGTGACGGGGAAAACAGTCGTCGAGCATTCTCAATGCGGAGGAGCCAAATCAGGCAACCGTAAATAAGAGTACTATAAACTGTGCCATTGTCCACCCTTCCCATTAGGGAAAGCTAGATGTCATGGCGGCGAAAACTCCTCTGGCTTTTTAAATTCGTGATGTAACCTCCTCCTCAACACTTCTGCCAGGTGTGATCAGGCTCCCGAGGTGCATGACGCTATTGACTACTTCTAAGTGAGTGCCAATCTTGAACAAGTACGTTGCATTTTGAAGGCACAGCACATACCGTATCTAGAGACTTCAATCGCCAAACGGCCTAACGCACGTTGAATTACCTGTGCATTGTTTTTCTACATTATGATATCATCGGCATACTCTAAATCAAAAAGTTTGTCCACTGCGAGTTCAACTCCACCGTTTAAAAGACCAGATAAACCATTCTGTATAACATCCTCCATGACAAAGTTGAAAAGAAATGGGGACATACGGCATCTTTACCGTACTCCACTGGAAAAGATAAAATGTGGTGAAAGCTGGCCATAAGCCCCAACCCCACCTGATGTATGACGGTAGAACTCGTTGAGAAATGACACAATTCTCTGGTGGTTCATTCCTCAGCAAACAGTACCAAAATGCAGATTATCAACAGAGTCAAAGGTTGCACAAGTGTCTAAGAGCACAATGATCGTTGGCCTTTGGAAAATAATACCGTGCACTAACAACTAGACCTCGAGAACAAAACTCAATGTTCTCTGACCACTTCCATTCCTCCACATTTAAATGAAGCTGAGGAAGGCCCATCGGAGACCGGCGCTTTATGAGGTCCCAAGACTCGGATTTCCCTGAGGATCTCCGTCTCAGTTGGTGAGTCTGCTGTAACATGCCACCGAACGCTTGCCGGAATCGCTGCGAGAGGCGCTGACTTTGAGGACCAGCTTAATTGTGCCTGGCAGTGGTTTGCCCTGCGTACAGGACGTCGCTGCTGATTGTGGATAGGCGAACCAATTTGCTCACGCCTAATGTTTTCCTACAGGCAGCTAGGATGAGATGAAACAGCTCGGAGGGATTTCCCATGGCGGAAGCACCCTCTATCTTCAAAGCTTATTGAGACCACCAGATGTCACGATCCCTACAAAAGCTTGGACGGAGTTCACATCTCGTTACGAGCCGCGTTTCATTATACTCGCTATCAGCTAGAGCGGACTGGCGTGCGTCAAGAAGGCGCCAAGACTCAGCAGAAATCCAAGGTGTCAACGCGACGGGTCAAGCCATAAGTCACCCAGCTAGCAGAATGCAGTGCATTCTTGATAAGCGACCAATTCTCGTTGATGCTTTGAGGTGGCGGGGGGGGAACCCTAGATTTTCAGCCAGCAAGCTTCGAGAAATTGATAGGCAAGTCGGATCAGATAGCTGGTGGCAGTCTAACAAATGAGTGCATCACGCGTTTTGAGAGCCCACCAAACCACATAATCATCATCATCATAATCGTTCAGCGTTAAACAGCAAGGCAAGCCTCACTGACCGATGCCTTTTACCCACAGTTACACGTTTATATCAAAAGAGTGAACATCACAGGGGAGCAGGGAGTGAACCTACACAGGCAGGAAAGGATAAGATGCTGCTGCAGCCAACACACGAAACATAGTCTAACTGCACAAACGCACGTGTTTTCAATCATTCTGATTCGATAGAAAATGACAACACGATCGCCACTGTTCACGGTTCACTGCCATATCCTTCAGTGTCTCCAGCCAGCTAGTTGATGAGTCTTTCGGACCCCAATCACGAAGACGTGAAACACCTACTTTACCGTAGTTCGCTGTACATTTTCTCATCCCACGTTGCCAAGTTATCTGTTGACCTCCAGATGGCTTCTATTCCTTGAGAGGGACACAATAAGGCACGACATGGTAGACCAGTGATCTCCATACGCAACAAGTGACCCAACCAGCGTAGTCTACTAGGTTTCATACGCTGAAAGAAGCCATTCTCACCTTCAAAATGCAAAGTACTGCTACAGGACTGGACGACAGCAGCACCAAAATTGAAACTGGATGGAGATTAACTAACGACTGTGGACAGTTTCACCTACCTTGGTAGCTGCGTGTCCAACGATGGTAGCTCGGGAGTGGAGGAAAATAGGCGTTTACCCAAGGCTCGGGCAGCTTACGCTGGATTGAAGCACTTGTGGCGTCGGCCTGATATTTCACAGAAGTTGAAAGGTCGTGTGTACTGTGCTGCAGTGCGTTCATTTCTGTTGTACGGTTGTAAGGCATGGGATATTCGTGTGGGAGATGTTCGTCCGTTATAGGTCTTCGACCACCGATGTCTACGTAGTATGGATAGGATTGGATGGAGTGACCGAGTGAGTAATACAGAGGCGAGGAATCTAGTACTAGGTGCCAATTCTGAGAACAGCTTGTTTCTTCGTATGAAACTCAGCAGACAACGTTGGTTGAGTCACGTGTTGCGTATGACGAACACTCGTCTACCATATCGTGCCTTATTTTGTGTCCCTCTCAAGGAATAGAAGCCATCTGGAGGTCAACAGATAANCCTTAATACAACCGTAAGCAGATGTGTATAAGAGACAGACCTCGGGGAATGCGAAACTTCGCCCACCCCTCAGCGATATGCTGTTAGTCTAAGGAGAACAACATACACAGGGAGCTTCAACGTAACCTGAATTAAGCTGACGTCTCTGTGAGTGCTGCAGGCAGTTGGTGAGCCATTGCTGAAGGCAAAGGTGACGATCGTTCCCGGTCAATCAAAAGGAACCAATTCTCGTTCCACATTCAAGAGAACACGTGCGTCAGAACGTCTACCATATGGCATCCCGTGCCCATGAATAAAGCTAGTGACAAGCTGTATGAGCCTGGAGTCTTGCGGCATTTACGAGTCAAGACCAGATGAGCTTGGTTAGGGGTGAAATCCGAGAGTTTCCCCGTTCCTATAGGTAGGTTGAACGTGAAAGGTGGACAGGCGGTGGACCATCAGGGGCGGGAAAGAAAAGAATCCCACAGATGCAAATCACCTACTTTCACTACGTTCGCCATATATTTCCTCATTCCGCCTTGCCAAGTCATCTGTTGACCTCCATAAGGCTTGTTCCACTTAGTGAGAGGAACGCAAAATAGGGCACGGTATGGTAGGCGAATGTTTGTCATACGCCCCACGTGACCCAAACGCCGTACGCTGAGATAAGTTGTTCACAGAACGGGCACCTAAAATTAGATTTCTCAATTCTACATTACTCATCCGGCAACTTCATCCGATCCTAGAGATACTACGCAGATATCAGTGGTCGAAAACATTCAAGCGACGAATGTCTCCGAAATGCAAACCGTATGTCTCGCAACCGTACAACGGAACTGAGCGTAAAGCGGCACGGTACACACGACCTTTTAACTTCAGTGAAATACCAGGTCGACGCCACAAGTGATTCAGTCCTGCGTACGCCACTCGAGCCTTCGATATACGCGTGCTCACCTCCACCGTCGTGCTAGCATCCTTCGACGCGCAGCCACCACGGTAAAAGAAACGGTCCATGTTCGTTAATTCCTTCTCATCCAGCATTAAGTTCGGTACGGTTGTCTAGTCTTGTAATGACACCTTTCGCTTTGAAGGTGCAAATCACATGCCGAATCGAGCTACAGACCTCGAGAATCTCCCTAGTGCACGTCAAGCAGTGTCATGGAAACTAGTCGGCGATAACTTTGGTATTTGACTTCCGCCTTGAATACGAGTCGCTAGGTGGCAGTAGATGCCAACACCTAGCTAAGTCGGTTTGTTGACCTATGCGCGGCAGAGCGTGTACGTTGTACCTCTTGAGTTTGGATGATAAGCACTGCATTCGAGAGCAGAGGAGTGAGACTGTTAGCATGCATTAGACTGCCTCGACTTTCCGTGGACGACATGGACAGAGCAATAAAGGGTACCGTATATGCAACGGAAATCTAGGGTTTAGAAAAGAAACAAACGACTATGTTAAACATGTTGTCAAAGTGTACCGTTTTGAAAGACAAAATTGCAACAATCCTTAAATGCAGTCATAAGGGGATTGGCGAAAATTCGATTGAATCAGGCAGGCAGCTGGTAAGTGTCGACCCGTCAAGCAGTGGAAACCGAAGTGCGAATTGGTCAGGAAATTTCGATATTCTAGGTGTCGATAAGCTTCATTAATGAAAATAAACTGCCAAGTCACAAGTAGACAAAAATAAGAAACTAATGGCAAACAAAATCAAATAAAGACGGAATGCAATCAAAAGGCAGAAATAACTCACGGAATTTAAAACATCAAACGATGGTCCATGAGACTGAGTAGCGAATGGGAATTGAGGAGTCCCGGTTCGCAAAGACTCGCTGCCAGATCGTGATTCACTGCGAAGGCGACCGTCGTAGCGTTCTGCTTGCTTGGCTAAAGTGGGTGAGCAAGTGTCCATATCGGGAGCAGAACTGTTAGCATAGTTTACGTTGATGGCTAGAGGAGGGGGATTTGGGTTAAGGCGCGGTGGAGGACACGGTGGGGCGTTGTGTTCTTGGTTGCCCAATGACAGAGAATCCAATCCTATCAAGTGGTCGGAAATTTCGTTCCCACTACAGGGAACTGATTGGCTACGGCCCTGTGGAGTTGAGCCATTCCATTGACCATAAAGGCATGACAAGTCCCAACTGTACTTTCCAGCGAAGTCACGAACGATGACGCGAGTGTAGTTGGTATCTAAAAAAACAAAAGTTATCCAAAGCTCAAAAATGTTCAATTTGCACCTAACAAGTACGAGGAAAAACTGAAAAGGATGATATTTATTTAGTGTACGGCTCGACAAAGGCGATAAGCAGGCGCTGCGTGCCCACTTAGCAACCGTCTCTCGCTGCAGGGATGGGATTAATGCTTTCCTCTTTCTTCTTTGCAATGGAAACTGAGCCATTGGGGGCTTCTGAGTATATCGGGAAGAGGACAACATTTGCGGAGGTGGGTGCCAGTTGCTGTGCATACCATCGGAAGAATTCTGGAGGCTCGTTTGGCCCTTTAGGTCATTTCTGTTCCATGCGAACCCAACTGAACTCAACTAAACTATAATGTGTCACAAGTCTTCCAGGGAAAACAGAGGGAAATTAATTCACAACGCATGTATTGCTAGAAATCCTGCAATGATCACCAATGTCAATCGAATGATCCGCTACTATTCATCAGGGATTCTTATGACCATTTTGATGTGATGATCAGCAACTCCAGTACGAAACTGTTTTACCTTATATTCCAAGCTTCAGAATTTCTACGTCCGTATGCACCGACTACGGAGCTCATTGAAATATAACGCCAGAACATGAAATACATTTTCGATAGGATCAAGATTCAAACCATTGTATGATTTTAGACGAAGCATGCTTTCGAACTAAGTGTGTTTTTAGCAGAATTACGTCAGATTGGAAAAAACCACTCAGGATAATATGGTTAGTAAATTATGATGGAGTGAAAAACGGAGGTTCCCTCGGAGACCCCTTCTTTTCGGTAGTGCATTCACTTTTAATCCGCTTACAAGGCTTCTCGCATTTTTTCGCGTAAAAGTGAACAATTTTGAGGGGATTAGAATGCGGATAATTCCTCTATTTCGTGGTTGGAATTTCACATGAAAAACTAGCATAAATTTGAAAGCGAAAATGGAACTCGAGGAGCAAACCATCTCAGAGATGTGAATTCACGCGGATGAACTGACTGGAACTGTGATCAAATGATGGTCACGACAAGATGTCCGCTTAAGGACTAAAAGCAATGATAACGGAATCCTCTTTAATACACGTAAGTTTCACGAGAAAAAAGACGGTGTGCACAACATGTATGAGCGTCACAAACCACACAAGCAAGCAGCTCAAACTTTCCATCGATCTGCTCACTTAAGAGATGTGTTGTGTACACACCAGTGTTCTCACCAACAGCCACAGTTTCCTTAATACAACCGTAAGCTGTATGGGTATTTACAAATAGAAGAAACTTACCTGACACAACGGAATGTGATTGGTGAGATTTGTTCTGCGTGGAGCTTACAGACTGTACCAACAGCCTGGGGGAAAAGAGTTCTGTTACAGCGGCGGCGGTTGATTCAGAAGTTGGTAATTCAGCGATTCGCTTTGGCGATTCAAAGCGGGATCGAGACCGCGACCCGAGCACAGTTCGATCGACGGAACTGGATGGCAAAGACAGAAGACTAACAAGCACTGAACTGTTGACGACAAAAATTTGCACATTGGATGACTCGAGAATGTCCGCAGTTAGTTCTTTCTCATTCACAGCGCGACCTGCAGTGTCGTGTGCAATACCATCAGCTATTTGATCGTGATGCTCTTGTATAAATGTATTCAGTAGCGCTCCTTGTGAATCCTACAATTAAGAAACCATTTAGTAGAGGATGAGTCATGAAAGAACCCTGAGTTTTGAGGAACAAACGGTTATAAACAGAACTTACTAGTTGAAACAAAAAAGAACCTACCATTGGAAAATGGTCTTGATAATTTAGTATCTGACAAATTGCCACACGTGCAGCCAATCGGACGGATTGCACACCTGAATATGCTTCGTCTCCAGACGATTGAAAACCGCCCCATGGATGTCCTAAGTCTGCCTTCAAAAAGGACTTCACTGCCAGTGAGGATACATCCAGTTGGGGTTTTGGGACCTGACGAAACCAAACGAAACAAGATTTGGAAAAATGGCCATCTAAGGCATACTTGATTGAAACTTTCACCGTGTATCGCCTAGTTGCTAATTTCCAGCGTTTGGTGTGATACGATGATGAACAAGAGCGCAATCAGTGCGAATAATTCACCGATCTAAACGACATAATAAAGAAGAGCCACTGGAAAAGGGGTAACTGAGGAATGTCACGAACTAGTGAGGAGGAAGCCGCAGTGATGAGAACGGATAAGGTGCCTATAAATAGAAGCATCTACATTTTTTGCTAATGTAGACATTTACGGCCACAATAAATTTACAGTTCGCATGCGATGAGTCAATTTTACAAATAAATGAACCCACAAGGTGAATCGCAACAGCTAAAGGAACGGGAAAGGTGGACATGTCTTTGACGTCAGGTGGAAGTGGTCAGTCGTCGGATAATCGGAAGTGCAAATGCTTCTATAAGATTGGTTCTGTAACGCTGGATATACAGATCTTTAAGGAAGAGCCACGATGACTCTAAAAGCCTCATCATGATCAGGGATGGGTGCCTCGGGGTTCAAGTCGGCAACTCAGCCTGAACGCCTCTCGAAATGCTCCCAATTAACCGACGTCTCGAATAGCCTCTGTCCATGGACTGCCTTCTCCTGATCGAGAATGGTGCGTGTGAATGTGTGATTTTAATCGGTATTTATTTGCCGGTAATAACGCACACGATAGGACGAACGAACCGAGGTTAATGGCGGAGTGAATTCATAGCCACATCCACAGAGTTGCAACCGGTCGGTCGCGCCGCTGGAACCGGGTTTTGCATTGTGTACAGGAACAGAGCATTAGGAGGTAAATGGCAAGTAGCCATATGAAAAACATCTGCTCGATAAGCACCTGTAACGTAAATACACGGCATAATGACAAGATCGTAGTTAATGAAAATCACATTGTCCTCCTATGGCGAAAATGTTCCCTTCAAAAACCTGAGGGTGAAGGCGAATGCCCGGCGCCCTCCACCGAGTTCACTGATATTCAATAGTCAGTTTAGGAGGTGATTCCAAACCACGGGCGGCGTACGAAGCATACAACTGTGCTCACCGGAAGCTATGGCGGAGAAGTACACTGGGCACCCAGGATGTCTACTTCTATTCGAAGGGCATGTGAACTGAGCAATTAATCACCGGTCCACAGTGAGTTACATGACCCTTAGATTCCATTGCTGTCTTGTGGGTTGGACCACTTGGTCAAAAGCTAAGGATAGGATCCCCCAAGTCAAACCGCTACTTCGGTTTAGGCAACCGGACAATATCCGTCCAACACAGAGGAATCACAAATCCCGAAAGCTAGCCGATGATGAAAAGATGGAAAATGGAAGAACTAGCGTGTGCGGCGAAGTCAGTGCAATTCCTTTTTCTTTTCTCTTCCCCGCTCATTGTTCGCACCCTTCACCATGATTCTAATGGCACATGATTTGTACACAGATTCCGGCAATATGTATACGCAATAAGTAATATCTGGATGAGTGAACAAAATTTGCTCGGCAGCACAAGACCGGTTTCGCGGTTATTGTCGCTCGTCAGGCATGCGTACCCAGTGCTCTCTTGTCTAAACATCCACATACTTGTACACTCGTTCCTAAGGTTGGCTCAGCCCAACTGACAAAGAATTATCAACGAATCACAGTTGTGGTTCTTCTATGGACCCTTCGACGAAGAGCTTCCATGCACACTCCTGTTGCTACAGATTCGATTCTGGTGAGAAATATCAATCAATTCGGAGTGTACAAGTATGTGGATGTTTGGACAAGAGAGCATCGGGTACGCATACCTGACGAGCGACAATAACCGCGAAACCGGTCGTGTGCTCCCGGGCTAATTTTGTTTACGCATCCAGATACTACTTCCTGCTTATATATATATATATATATATATATATATATATATATATATATATATATATATATATATATATATATATATATATATATATATATATATAGTACTGCCATAAGAAAACCAGTCGACATTACAAAGCTTCCCTAGACTTCGCTCCGCTGCCTAGTTCTTCGCCAGGCCTGAGTATGTTCCGCACGATATAGTAATGAGTCTATGAGAGCAGGCAAAACTGACGAAGAAAACGAGTTTACATTCGCGAAATTCGTTTACCAATCAAAAAATTATGTCGAATAGTGCACCGGAACACTGATGCAGGATTATTCCACGTCTTCGAATGTTCAGACAGCATTTAGGAAATGCATTAACAGCAAAAACATCAAAAAGTACTTGAGGCGAAATCGTACGGGCTGTTAAGAGCACAGCACTGACGTAGCAAGTCACTCACCGAGAACGACTGTAAGTCGATCTGTATTTGGCATTCTGACAACAGACCAATTAATGGGTCAGGAAAAGGCGAGTGTGTGTCCTCCATAGCCGAATTCACTGTTTCTTCAGCGTTTGCTTTAGGGCCCGGTCCAAATGGTGGGTGACAGACCATCATGTAAAGAGTCGACATGACCAACGATAGCGTGGTTTCGTTCGGATCAGCAGAAGAATCCTCCTCATTTTGCGACCCGGAATTAGGTGCGCGTACAAGTGCAACCGGTAGGCGCAAAGTCCACTCGACCAGACATACGACAAGGCTCACAAGCAGCTGAAATAATAGGTTTGAAATAGATATAACGAGGATAATGAGAAATAAAAGCGCAAATAAACACAGCTCAACTAACTAAATTTAAAGCAAGTTCGGTTGGTAGTGTATCGGAAAATCGATAAGTCATGTAAAGTGCAAAACGAAAACTCTTTTTGACGTAGCCGAAATAGTCAGTAGCTTTGCTGTTCGCTGGTTTCGTAAGTTCACCTCACAATAGCGACAGAAATTGGTAATATTCCCAACTTAGATATCAACAAGTCTCAGTGGATTGGAACATTTGTCACTCGAAGCTCAGGCCGTGGTTTCTGCAAAGTTCGAACGATTAGGTCGGGCGAGTAGATCGCGATCGAAACGCCAAGCTCAGATATGATTAGCCCATAGATATTAAGAACTATTTGCTCTACGAAGTCTGTAGTAACCAGGCTTTGATTCAACCCTGGGTTGCACATGATACTCATGCAACAGCGTGAAACTTAAGTTAGTGAGTCGTGTAATCTCAAAGTTTAATTCGATTTGGTTTCAACGAGCACACAGCTATTTGGATTCATACGGTGCTGGTTCCTAAGTTAAGTGTGTTCATCAGTGTATAAAAATAGAAAATACGTGACATGTATGAGCACAAACTCACGCGCTTATCCACAGCTGGGGGTTTGTTAGATACCATCTGCCACAAAAGACGCAATGTCCAAACGGTTGACTGAAATTGAATGGGATCACAATCTATAATGGTGGTCGCTGAAGGTGTAAAGTTAGTTCAAAACTAACAGAGCACAATGAGCAGTGGAATGAAGGAGAAACGACTGGAGAAAATCAAAATTATACACCGGCTACTTTTAAATACACATGCAATAAAACCTATGACTAGCATAATAACATCTTGATGTACAAACTGGTTAGGCACACAAAGTAGAGATTTATAAAATGCAACTGTCAATCTGTAACCGGACTAGTAAAACAAGACCAACCACTCTTTTTGATTTATTCCCCAGATCTACCTGGGAAAATGTTCACAAGATGCATTGAGCAGAAGAATACCTCATTGATTCCGGCAACTTTAAATCTGAACAGAATATATCGGATGAGCTAAGAACTCCGACGAACAACAATGTAGACAATTACCGGGGCACGTCAAGCGGGCGACGCATATAACGGAGGGTTTCGCCTGCGGTCTTAGATCCACTGTCAATCAACGACAGTGAACATCTCGGGTGGTTCTTTAACTTTAAGGAAGTGACTAAGTTAGAGAGGTGTATAAAAGTTCTAAGGAGGACCGGGAAAACTGGTGGTTTGAAGCCGTCGAAAAAACGGAATAAGCAGGTGCTTCGGGCAACAGTCAAAGACTGGCTAAACTTGCAAATGAAATTGGCGTGCTGCGAGTTTCGGCCAGCGAGGTGTTACGCAGCAGAAATGGGGACTAGTAAAACTGTCGGTGCGGAAATCCAGCAACTTTGGCGGCAACAACTGAAAGGTCATGGGAGATGTCACTCTACTTTCCACCAGAATTGCAAGTATGATCATGTATTCAATTGCATAAGGGTGGGAATTGGCTAGTCCTGATGAAGTTCTCCAAACCGTTTTCAAATGTGATGTATTGATAAAATTGTTTACCTCCTTTCCCCTTAAACCTTTGAACGCGAGCGTATTCCGTTATTGCGGAGAAACACGCAGTGATTGCAGCAACCATCGCGAGATCAGTTCAACCCTGACAATTACCATAGTCAATAATTATGTGCCGTCTGACGTCGATTCGCGACAGTAAAGTCTATGAACCGAAAGCTGGGTTTTGGTCAGACTGACGTTGTACCGACCAGACTTTCACCCTTCACCAATTACTTCAAATACATCACATACCCACGCCATCGCCCAACAATCGTGGTTTTACTCGATTTGAAAGCTGACTTCGACTCAGTGGACCGAACAACGCTATCCAGTGCTAGAAAGGTATGCCAAAGAATTTCTTAAAGCACTGTGAGAATTGTACTCGTATACCTATGACCGCGTACGGGCATAAGGTGAGCCATCAAGTTAATTACAAATGCTCAGTGGTGGTCGACAAGAGTGTGTCACCTCTTCATTCTTGTTTAATCTTGTTACCGACGGGGAAATGGAGATTGCATTAGGTCAGCAGCATGTAGGTGTCGAAATGGCAGATGATGAAAAGGTGTGTGACCTGGATTACGCAGACGACCTTGTTCTTTTTCGAAAGTAAGAGACATACCGAGAGTATATTAAACAGGCAGGCGAAGGCTGCCCCTAACGTCCGCTTGGGGATGGGGATCTGGTGGATCCAAACAAGGTAGTCTGAGTCAGTCCACTGGTCGGGATTGTCACACGTCTTAGCCATGTCATGGAATGATCACCTTCAACCGTCTCTCAACCACTGAGTGCACCGGGCAACAGCATACAGTAACACAAACGTGATGCGACCATGTACAACGCACGTCTTGGCCAACTTGATTTATCCACATTCAATGCCTCTTCTGAAGATTGCACTCTAGAGCCCGAAAAGCCTTAGCTACTGGGACGATTCTTCCACCCTATTCTACCAATACAAAGAGAATGGTGTTTAAAAACCGAAAATCAATGTCTGAAACCGATATCAAGGGCATGACCAAATTGCCGGCATCATTCATCATCTAAAAACAAAATAGGTACCTGTCGCGTCTAAATCAAATCAGCAAATAATTGAAACTAAAACTTCTGTAACATTACTTTATGGTAATGATTTAACAATAGTGCAAGGTTTATCGAAATGAACTGCATTCAATCCAAAACAACGGTCGAATTCGTGAACCAGAAACAGTGGCCAGTACACTATCGTCGGTGGTCACCACTGGGAGGTAACGGAAAAACAACTGGTATACGAATGCCTCCGCTTGAAAGCACATAGTCCCCCATCCAATCCGAATCAGATTGCTTAATTTTGAAATATGCATCGATGCCAATGAAAGAGCTATTCACAGTATTCGTGCAATGACGAAGTTGAAAAGATGATAAACATGACAAATTGTACTTCCACTGACGAACTGATGGGAAAAGCAGCAAGGAATACCCGCACGTGCATCCAGAAGAGGAAGAAAATGAATTTCAAACATAACTTACGTTGATTAGTTCGACTCAGACAACATATACCAAGCTATCACTGCTCTCATTAGCATCAGCGATTTGAATCGAAATCTTGACTCTGCGCATCATTGTTTCCAGTCTTCATTCCCCTTTGTCTTATTTCTGAGACAAAAAAAGGTCTCTCTCGACAGATACAAGTCGCATTCAATTTCCTGTTTACTTAATTCTTTGCATCTTTTCTAAGGCTGGTGACAGTGCCTATATCTATCGATCAGCCACCTCCCCCGGGACTTACACAGCTTGACTTCTGCAACCGAGAATTCCAACTGATGTGGTTGAAAATTTTCCGTCCCGCCAAAATACCCACTACAGACGCAAACCTCAAGACTACGAAGAGTGAATTTCGTGACTTTCAGGTCTGTGTCCGATGGAACATCTGTTGCTGGCATTTGAGTTTCCTGTCAGTTTTCACTTTTGCTGAGACTGCTTCTCATAATAAGTATATATATACGAGGTTCAAGAAATGCCATCGAATGCTTTTGTTCTACCCTGGGGGGTTGATCTTCACGTTGTCGAAGTTGAACTTGTGACTTTTCCGGTTTTCGTGAATTGAAAATAAGTTATTTTTCTGTCACCTGATCTACCCAAAAAACGCTGTGCGAGCCATGAAACGCGATCAGGCTTTGTAGTGGCTTCGTTCATATTTCAGCACGTGCTCCACAACACCAGTTGTGCTCCTCCGTGTGATTGCCTATCCCTACTTTCCTTTTACACGGCCCTGGCAGTGAAACCCCTGTTACAACAGCATGGCTTGCGAACGTGGGAAAAACAGACCACTTCCAGCGGTTGCGAAAAAATTTCGAATACGCGGAAAATTATGATCAGGCGGAGGAGCTATAGAAAAACGGAACACACACTGCCCGTGTTCGCCGGATATGCCACTGGTTCTTACGCAGCAGACTTTGTGGGGTATTAGCACACCAAGCCAACCGCATTTATCCATGGTACCGCTCATCTAAGTTCTCACTCCACCTCCCCTGTCTTCCAATAGCACGCCGGGTACGTAGGCTCACGTCCTCTAAAACAGCCGTCGCATCACCACATTTGCACTCCTTAACGCTCTATTCACTACTTTTTCCCCTTCAAAAGTGCACAATTACTATCACACATCTAAAATTGAAGGGTGCCACTGTTCTATCAATACTGTTTATTCTAAACCAGCTGACGGCAAATCCTCCGACTCAGTCCATAACCCACTTTGTTATCCGCAAACTATACCGGCCACAGCTGCCATAAACCTTCGCCGTATTGCTTTGAGTCACCGATGACGAACCACTCTTTCCGCGTTCCATCCTCTGGATACTCTCCAACCGATGGAATAATTTCTATTTCGTTTTAATTTCACCCATTGCCGTAACTCCTCGGAGTCCTCTCATCCTGCTACCCTTCGCTTTCTCCAGGGCCCAAATGGGTATCTTACCTCCTGACCCGAACGCATTCATCAGGTTAACGAAGGTCCAAGCTCCAATCATTGCCCCGTATTTCTAATTAGCTTCTGCTTTCCATAGTACTCTATCTGAGGACACAACTGATATAGCATGGACAATACCTAAGACCAACTCTACCTGACCGCTGGGTAAATGGAACAGGATGGATCTACCCTCGGCACATCACTATGCCCAACGGTGTCCAACCCGCAGACGTGTCAATACCATGGATATGTCTTCCTCGTTTTCCCATTCACTCCAACACTTTTGGCCCTTTTATTTAAAAATTTATATTTTCTTTGCCACTTATCATAACCCCTAGGCTGAAAAACTTTCCAGATTGCCGTTTACTCCATTATTAAAGACTGCCAAGCGCACCGCGAGCACTACCCCTAGTCGATCGAAAAGATCTATTTTCAAGCCACGATGAAATAGAACGACGAGGTCGACCAGCATGATTCCCCAATGAAACTTACGGTCCCTACTACAAGTTCGCTTGAAACTAACGGCCCCGCAATGTGATCTGCAAAGGCTACGTGCCCAGAGCATACAAATATTTCTAACTACATAGCTTGACCTGACTGCGGCTAATACGCCGATCACATTACCAGTGAACAGTTACGAAAACAGTTGTACATAAAAAATGCCGATCAGTTATCGTCATAACTCCGGAAATCTTTTCCGATTTCCCTTTGAAATGTTATTCTCATTATGATTGTCAACAATTTAATCTCCCACTGAAAGGAACCAGAAAGATCCAACCTTATTTCACACTGCCATTGGATACTTTATTTAACGTATTGGGTACTACTGTTTATTTTCCTCCTCGTACTTCGTGACGCCTTCTCTTGCTGTGCCATCAAACAAAATTTTACCATTATCCACATAACTGTTCTACTTTACTCCACACATCCAAACGGATTTAGCTCATTTAAATCGGT
>LUCM01008156.1:168846-180161 GCA_008360955.1 Fasciolopsis buskii | reverse complement strand
CACAGTAGTGGGATTCGCGCCGATCACACCGTTCATGGGAGCATTGGCGGGATTTGTGCTGAACAGGACCAGAGAGGGGAAACGAACAGTACATCTAATCAGCCGTTGAAGGTTATTAAGCGACGTATTGAGATGGTGATTTCTCCAGCTCAGACGGAGAAATATCGAGAATGGTTGAGAGAAAGCCATGGCCTACCTGTTGGAATTGGTCGTTGGGGGAATCACGTCTACACAAGGTGTCTGATGTCGCTACCATCGTCTCGTTTCACGATGTGGGGGGATGTCGTTCACACGTGTGGCTAACCTGAGCTAAACCCAACTGTGTAATTGTTTGCCGGCAGCGCCATGCGAAATACATGGCTGTGGCTGATGGGTATGCTGTATCCCATCAGTGTTCAATTCCATCCGAAGGAAGCGTGAACCGAGCCATCAGTCACCAGTCCCCAGTGGGTTACGTGACCTCCGAGTCGTGTTACTGCCTTGTAGGTTAGACTATTTTGTCAAAGACTGGGCGTGGTACCTTGCATCAACTCTCTACTTCAGTTTGGACAACTGGGTGGCATCAGCCTCACAGGAGAGGCGTGGCTCTGAATGGATATTCGATAACGTGGAGATTGGAGATGGAAGAAATTTCATATATGAACTTTTTTTGACTCGCTTTATATGTGATTGTCGCGGAAGGCCATTGTCTATATCCACTAAGACCCACCGCACGTGGGATTCGGTAACTGGCATAGGACCACATACAGTCTCAGTAAGTCAGGTGTACCAATGAACCGACTGACCTGAGACTCGAACCTCCACCTTCTTGGTGCCAGACGCTTAATCCGCTTGAACGCTGCCGGTCACTGTTTCTTTTTTCGTTCTTCGGCAAAATTGGAATCGCACACTATTTGTACTCAGATATGTGCAGAGTACATATGTACATAATGTCGACAGTCACACGATGAACAACCATGTTCGGGATACTGTCTATCAATAATCATACTGTGCGCCCAATTGCAGTCGTTCCTCGATGATCCAGCCAGATCCACACTACCATATTCCTGTAACCATTAGCCGCTGCATGAAGTCGAGTCAAAAAATGGACGATAACAACGTCGCAGATCAAGCCGAATAGGTGATTACGTGAGCATTATCGTTTCACAGTAGGATGGTCATGGATGTATGTTTAATACTGAACAACGAGGCCTGGCAAGAAGTGCAGTAAGAGAGAAAACAACGGAGAAAGGCGTAATCGGCAAAGGAATAGATTGAGTTGGGAGTATTCTAGGATGAGCATCGATGAATGGAAAGATGAGGGTAGACGCTAGCTCTGAATTTCGAGGAGCATCCTCAATAAATGTGAATGACTGAGAAGGAACCCCATCAATTTGGATGGAGATAGTTCACGTACTAGGGAAAATTGATGTCCATGATTCGAGAGCTGAGGAGAACCCTGATGAGGACAGTTTCTCCAGGAGACCTTCGTACCAAACTCGGTCGAATACCTTTGAAATGCGGTACGAGTCCAGGTGTTCATAGGTTATTGGTCACAGCGAAACTTTCGTCCTCACGCCCCTCAGTCGAAGTGTCTGACAAGTGAATCAACTACTTACAGTTATCACAATTGCTGACTGGAACTGCTACTGCTAGTGAATTTGATAAATCCCTGTTTTTGTATATGGGTAAAGTGAATGAGAGAACGGCTGTGAGTTGGTAAAACTTACAGTACGAAATCAGTAATCATAATCCTGAGAAGGATTATATGAAACCCCAGTAGATCAGGCCTGATGATTTGGATGTCACCAGAACCGTCTACTGCCACTCCTGTTCCTTGGTTAACGAGGTTTTTTAATCGATCTTCCGAAATTTTACTCATGTCCGTAATATATGCATTGTGTAGTTTTGAATATCCGGGTATTGTGACGTGCAAGCGCTTCGACTAGTTCTGTAATGTTCTATACAAAGGCCGATTTCATCTAGCGCCCTCAATACCTCGACCGTCAGGACAGAACCCATTTGATTCTACGTACGCCGTGGCATGATACCGCCAAGTTATTTCGTAATTATCACTAGCTTTTGATATTCCCTGGTATTGTAATGAGTCTACTTATACTGTATAGCTCCTATGCTTTACTTGGATTTGAGAATAGGTCCAGTTATAGCAATATCTGAGCTATACAGTTTTGATGCACTTGGTGGTCAGTTTCGCATTGATTCTTTCTTTTAGTAATCATTAGCAATTGTTTATCCCACATAGTAGCAACTAAGCGACCTCCAGAAATTATTAGATGTTAGATAAACTGTAGGGAGATCTACACCTAGTACGTTGAATGTTCAGCCGTGTTCTTGTTCTCGTCATTGAACTTTTGCTTAGTTAGGTGCAGTAGAGTTACACTCATAGGTACAGAAGCCCATCATCCTATCAGGAATACTTCATAAACCAATTAGACCTACTAATCAAACCTATTTCCCAATGAATTTCACTGAAAAACAGTTGTCAATACCATAGATTAATTTCGTAAAAATCTGCTACGAGTTATTGCATGCCTCTTCTCCTTACTATTGAAACAAATTCCAGTCCTCTCGATATGCCACAATCACTGACCATCTAGTGCAACTTCTCGACCGCACAGTATGCGGTCGTTTTTGTGTATGGATTTTCCTGTCACATTCTACCGTTGGAGATCCCTGGTTCCATTGCTTTCATGCTTTTCATTTTCTCAGTTTGAAACACCGTTTCATGCTTCACTAAGTATGCGATATAGTGTGCATTATCACATTTCTCCAACAACGGTACTTGTTTGTGTGTGTGCGTTTTTGCGGCATTAGTCAATCTGACTGCTAGCTATCTGTCATCAAGAATAATCGATCATTCTGATTATTTTCGCCTAACCAATTTTTGGTATTGACGAACCTGTGTCATGGTCGCGTTTGTTAATACAAACGTTCTTGTCGTGCACTCTGTGTGACTCGCACACGTTCATCTTTGTTCTCATTACCATGCAATCAGGTCTTGCTTAGTTTTTTATCTTCCACAAAACCACTCCATTCATGTGCACATTTGTTTCCATTCGACCAACTGTGTATTCAACTACCAAACGCTGTGTCATTGGCATCGATCCCTTAGTTTTTTGTACCAAACTTCTCTTTATCCAATACCAACCGTGACCTTGAACTGGAATATTCCTCGACGCAAGTCATTAGTGTGTACGTTCACCCCATGACTATTTCCGTCGCATTTGAGTAATATCGTTTTTTATGATCACTCTTCTGTCTCGCATTGTTTGTCGAAACGAACGCAAAATACTGGAGCAACAATTAATGCCGGTCACTCTGTAAAGATGTGATTCGGAAAGCTTTAGGTAGTAATGTTTACCTGCAAGCAACGTAAGGGATGAACTGTCATTTGAAAGCACCAAATAGAGATCAGGGCACTGAGTCTGACGTGAACAAACCCCGGAAGGTCGGTTCTGCTTTTATCAATCTGTCAGTCAGCCGCGTTATTTCCATTCTACACGAAGGCCCCATATCTCAAAATTTTAGTTTGTACCGTCTATGCTTCGTATAAACATCGTATAAACATCTGCGAACGACATTCTCGGGCATCCGTAGTTCCCGCTTTCTCACAGCCGTTGGAAAACTATCTGCTAAATCGAATGGTTGTTCTATTTCTACGCCTCAGCAATGGAACATCCGATAAGTCATATCGGACCGGTGATTTTTCAAAGGAATAATGAAATGTCACATTAACGGCCTATATGAATTAAATCAACTCAGGATGAACTGGGGATTGCAAAGTCACTTGTTGTTTGTGACGTTTTGGATAGAGAAACAGCTGTCGAAGCACTGACTCCTGTTAATAGCGCAGCCCAGTGTGTACGGATTAGGCTGCCGCGGACGAGCCTTGGGGTACCCCACAGCGTGGTGCCTTTGGACTAACAGTCACCTTCCGGTTCAAAGCAGTGCAACAGACATTAGACCTTGTCCCGACTTGTGATATGCGATTCCGACAAATAAAGCCACCACCTCTCCCGTTCCATCTACTCTCCAAGGACTTCTAAAAGAGGCGAGTGGATCAACCTAGTGGCTCGGCCCTTTGTAGTTTACACTTGGATTTGTAATGGCTGAAGAGGCCGCTTCGAATAAAAATGCCCAGCGCTTTGTAACCCATTACTGAGGACCGTGAAGATGCAACACACAGCTGTGTGAAGATAAATTCGAAGTGCGAATAGGTAGCTATGAGGCAACCGGTTATCGATGTGGTCAGTGCCTTTTGCAAAAATCATTTACATCGCTAAGGAGGTTTACGTACACTGAATGAACACTACTCACGGTTGCAGTACGTGAAATATCATCTAACAGAAAAGTGTAAAAGTACCAATGAACTCGGCATTGGCTATACTAGCTACGGCACAACTATCATTGTTTTTCTTTACTACACAATCAAACAAATTTTTACTCACTTGTACTTTTATGCGACTAACTTTTGCTAGGGGATAATGCGATTTCTCGAATGCTCTAGATGGTAGCCGTCCGGGCGTTCTGGTCTGCCGCAAGGTCTGCATACTGCATAGTTCAGCTATTGCTACAGTCCCATACGAATGACGATTCAGGCTACCCAAGCCCCCCAATAGTGCTAATCCACTTCTCCAGTTGCTCACCAGGGCGACATTTCCAGTCCGGGCAAGGTGAAGGCAATGTGCTCCTCTTCGTGCCTAGCCAAATAGTCTCATAAAGAAACATGTCGATGCCAAAGGCCGCATGGAAACGGAAAGATCTAAGACGGGTTGTTTCAAGTGTGGTATGTTGTTGATTGGGCGACTGGTTTTTACCTGCGCAGTATTTCAGTTGTAGTTATTTTTCGTGCCGATGATACTTTACCGCGATCGTGGACGCCGTTTGATTCGTTTCTACTCGGCTTGCGTCGCGGCCACTGGGCTTTCTGCCTTTGTCTTGGTCCTTCAAGGGACCTTGCGGAGTCGATTTGTCGTGCGCCTTTAACTTTCGGAGCCTACGGGACTGTTTGAGTTTTGGCATAGTTCAGAATGAAATTTAGTCGTGCCTGAGTAAGCGACTTCGCTCCAATGAGGATTGCCATCCGGCTTCCATTGGACTTTAAACGACCACAGTGCTTGACACCCTAATAGAATCCACTGATCTACCGAACCCTGACAAGCTAAATGCCAAACTCAGCAATGAAGAACCCGTGGCAAATTTTTCGCATATCACTGTGTGCATGTATGTTGACCCCCAGCTTTCGGATTCCTGTCCAATAACAACACTGAATGGGCATATCCAATACCCGGACAATAGTTGTTCATCATATTGGGCTGCAGCATCGCTTCCTGCCTAGAAGATCCCTTTCGAGCACCCCCCCCCCATTTTGTATCGGCAGTGTAAAAAACGCCTCATAACAATAAACAGTAAATATAAGAGATAAGGGATAACTGCTAGTTACGATGAAATAATGAATTACACGAAGATCCAGCAGCTGAAGTAAACATTCTGAGTAATCAAAAAGGAAAAAATCAAAAGTCGTGAAGCTAGTCTTGTCTAACTTTCACATTCGGTCCTTCGTATCTTGCCTTCAAAATGCGAAACGACTTCGTCCCCAGCTTTCTCTGTTAAATGAGGAGATGCGCAACACGTTATGCAACAGGGACAAGGTAGCGAACCACACTATTCCTCTTTTATTTCATACTGATATGTTGCACTCAGCCCGTCGGTCATCCATTAGAACCAACCTATTATTTTTCTACTGCCTGTTGTATCGAGATCTCTTAGATCGATTGTTTTACCTCATGACCGCTTCGTGTTTGGCATGTAGTTAGTACATGTTATGCAATCAAATTAACTCGTCCAACCTTTCGCCAGTCTTAGTTAAACTGCTTACTTAATAATTACTTTCCCCTCCTCTCCCCTGCACGAATATCTGCTCCCCAACTCGACTCAAATGCACGCCAAAACTACAGAGCCTGATTGAGTTCTACTATATGTGGAAAACCACAGATCACTATATTCAGCAGAAACGCATTAAAGCGGCCGAAGCCGAGCATCATCTGAAACAGGTGTACATTCCCAATTACAACAAACCAAACCCGTCCGTGCTGTATCCGAATCCGGACAGCACGAACGCCCCCACAGGCTGTGAGGGTTGTAACGCTGCCAGTTCATCTCAGTGGTACGCTCTGGGTCCGACCAGTTCACCGTTGAAAGTTTGTGCTGAGTGTTGGGCCTATTGGAAACGGTACGGTGACCTGAAGGCAGCTTCAATCCTTGGTACGTCTCATGATCGTCATCTGCTATGAATTGTCTTCTCTTTTTCACTGCATGTACACGAGTTGATTCTGTTTGGGCGGACCATTTTAAATGGCAAACCCTCTGCACTCCCAGTTCCTAGTTTCTCTGTTTGACCATTCTTTTCTTCTGTGCTCACGTATTTGGTAGCTCTTCGATTCAGTTGCCCGTGTGCATGTGAGATGGGAAGCAATCCATTTATTGAGGGCTCTCAAAAGATCTTAGCTGCATTAGTACTCTCTTCAGTCAAGACCATACTGCATATTGGCATGGCTTGATGGATTGCGCCAGGCTGAGGTCCACGAGGTCCTCTAACGCGATGATTGGAGAATTTATGCGATATGGCTAAGTGTCGCAGTCAGTGGCATTCAGACATTTGAAATAGTTCAACTCTTTTCTGTTTTGTGGTATTTTGATTTCTGTTCCATTGCTATATGGTGCCGCAAATTGGGAATCAAAAAAGGCACCTTCGTTCAAGGTTAACATTTGTGCAAACTGAACTGATCTGAATCCGTCGACAACGTGAAACAAGTTAGGTTCTGCACCTTCAGAGTAAAGGCTATTATTAAATGTCTGATTTGGATAGAAGTCCAACTCGGTTTGAATGTTATAAGATTTCGGTTATTTATGTGTTCTTCTGTTCTTTAACAATTTTTTTATCGCTTCGCTGCCCCCTGGTTATGGTAGCCTCGGGTTGCTTTCAGTTCCCATTACACGGACTAAAATCAATATATTACGACGATTGGCAAGGTTCAAATCACGCTATCAAGTCACGTTACCAAGTCACAATGCTCAGGCGAGGTACTGGTTTGCGGAATGCCTTGTCCAGAACTGGTCAGGGACTCTGAAAAGGTCCAGGTCTACTAAACCATAGTCAAAGCCTGTTCAACGTCAGGAAAACCCGTAGATAAGTTCCGTTTTTCGGACAGCTGCATCTCGCCAGTAATTACCTTTCTAATGACGTGACGTCGCGTATACACAAAGCTGGATGGGTTTTTATCAAAGTAGTATGTCTGTGGCGCCGACATGACATTCAATTACCGGTCGAAGGTTAAGCATTCACAGTCACGGTAAAGTGGCACCTACTACATGGTTTAGGAACTTGCCGTTGCGAATAGAGTTGCCCGAGGAGTGTCTGATTCTCTTCTGTCTTGCTACTCTGTATTTCTACGTATATAACTTGGTACCAATTTTCCCCCAGATTTTTGTGATTTCTATCCGACTCATGTCTTCTAAGTTGGGCTTGACGTAAGGGGTTTGGAATGCATCGTGTGAACAGCATAGCTGTGTAAATCGGAACTAAGATCACCTTCAAAAAGGTTTGGCATAATAAATAAGTCATTTCCACCCTGCCCACTCGTCGTCATCATATCTGCTAAGTGAAAAATGAGGAAATGATGGGTTTGCGAAAATGGATGAATCTTCTGTAAGTTCGGCCACATTTAACTGCATTTTAAAATTCAAAAGACCTCGAATGAGTGATCGGCATAAATGAGCTGGTCAGAAATGGGCCATGCATCGGTATTAATCATGTTCCCTGATGTGGGACAGTCATTTAGGACAACGATTATAGCATTTTACATAGATGGCCTGGCCACCAAGAAACAAGTTGTTTGCTCCTGAAAAGAATGTCTGCACTACCTAGGGAAAGATATTCAGTTCACTTACAAGCAGCGATCTGAGCTTCCAATCGAAATGAAGTAAAATCACTATACGCCTGTAAATTTGTTTTCTTCTATTATGTACTAATTAACCCGATTCGGTAACTATCGCTAGGATTCGGGCGTTACGAGTCTACGGTGTTCATTTGAAAGGAAGCGCCCTAAGCCAAACAACACATGAAGCAACCTGACAGCAACATGACATTTGTCGACGTCGGTCTTACGCCGGCATGGCTGTGGATTTGCTCTCTTGGGACATTTTTCTGTCTTTACTACTCGTTGTGATACATATTTCGGATAACTATTCATCTTTTATGGTTTCTCTTTTCTTTAACAGATAAAGTATCCGATCCAACTTCCGCAAATCCTTCACATTCGACTAATTTGATTATCAGCACCGACCGATCCGGTCCAAAGCCAGATCTTACCAAATCCGTACCACACAAGTCCCTCGTCCCGCCCCAACAACTTCGACCGGCCCATCACCATAATCCGTCCGCGCCAGCCACTGCAACTAGCGTCCCCGACGAGGATCAGCTAGTTGCTGTTGCCCATCGTTTGGCCCACAAGCCTCGTAGCGGGATCAATTTCCACTTCATCGCACCCATTCCCCTTCGTGTAGCTAGACGTCTGCGACCAATATGCCATCCAGTTCGCCGCCAGGGGCGTAGACCATTTAAAAGGCTTTCCTCGGGCAGCGTACTACACGCAGAAACGGCCCAGCGTCTCACAAAATTGGACCCAATCCAGACTCGACAATTGCTTCATGTGATTATGTGTCGCCAGACCGAAATGTCTTCACGAGCGCGCACTGAGGCATTGCATTTACTCCTCACCCGAATATTTCCTAACCGATTTCCCACAACCACCAGCACATGTCGGTCTGCCGGTGGACCCACGAAATCAGATAACAGTGGACTTCCTTGTGCGGACGCGATTCCCCCAACGACCAATTCCAACAGGTAGGCCATGGCTTTCTCTCAACCATTCTCGATATTTCTCCGTCTGAGCTGGAGAAATCACCATCTCAATACGTCGCTTAATAACCTTCAACGGCTGATTAGATGTACTGTTCGTTTCCCCTCTCTGGTCCTGTTCAGCACAAATCCCGCCAATGCTCCCATGAACGGTGTGATCGGCGCGAATCCCACTACTGTGACTGTGCAGAAGCGACCGGCACCGATCGAGGATATCGCTCCGAGTAAGTGGTGCAATGTGTTTGTGATTTTGCTTACATCGTCATTTTTACGATATTATGCCCATGTATGTTGGGGATTTCCCTTTTGCCTAGCAGCGCCTGATCATGAGTTAAATATTACGATAGGGGTGGAAACAAACACGTCTTGTCACTGAATACGTAACTCAGACTAGGCTACCAAATCACGTGACGGGGCCTGTTTACGATGCGAATGGGCTAGGAATGTATTGATATTCCTCTCGGTCGTGGCTACCTTGCGACGAGAAAAATATTTAGCAAATGGAAAATGATCGAGATCAACTTGAGTCGGACAATGTTTTACAAATTATATAAAATTGTTTCTTCAGTAATTTTTCTGGGCTAAGCAAATGTGAAAGAGAATAGATCCTGCAACACACAGATATGCGGTAACATTTTTTTAGGAATCGCCATGCCTAGGCTAGAAAAGTTTAGTATTGTGGTGAAGCATGTACGGAGCTTGGATGAGGCACAAATACGATAAAGAGTTTTCCTCTCCGTTAATGGGCAACTATTTTGGTTCACACATTTTCGATCGATCTAAAATGAGGATGTAAATTGGTTACTTTATGACCTTGCTGTTTCGTCAGGTAAACTTTTTTCAAGTATATCACCAGTACAGCAGCGATGTGATGCGGTGTCCCACGTCCGGACGAACACAAATACACAAACGTCGAAATATTCTTAAATCCAGCTATCGAAAAGGTCCGAAGGAATCTTAAAAAGCACAATAAGCCGCCAGCGACTTTTGAATGTAGACTTAGGAGTGGGATGACAGTTGAAGCAAACGATCTCAACACAGCTGACGGACTCAGTGCTTTGATGAATTAATCACTGTACTGAGAGTCAGCTGCAACGGATTGAAAAGGGCATCATTTAAACAAGGGTATATTCAACATCGAGAGCGAGCCTAACACTAGTGCGATGGTGTCCAAGATGATCATGACCTACAATAGAAACCAAATAACTTTTTTGTTCTTCACTTCGTGACTGTTCCTAGTCATAAGTTTCGCTTATTTTCTCTACATTTCTTTGGCATTTGTCAGTCGATCCATCTTCTGGGAAAAAGGTTTTCTAAACAAACAACGACCAGGTGTCTTCGTAGAATCCTCACTCAAAACCACTTTCATATCACTTGAAAACTAAAACTGATATCTTTGTGATCAGGCTAGAGTAATTATTACGGAATAGAGCTTTGTTGAGGGACACTACTTTCAACTCATTGCACAAGAAGTGCTTGAAGCCATCACTTTCAACTTCAGGTGGGAGTGTACGGACCCAACTTCGTCCTCACAATTGAACGGCAGCTTGTGGTGTGGTTTATTACCTTACTGCCGAACGAATCAGATGAATTTAGCTTCAGATTTGGGATATCAAGCGAGAAATATTATGTTTACGCTTAGCACCCATATCTGGTAGAATGATTAAAGTGGCTGAGGCGTGGTCGACCTCTTGTTGGGGGCATCAGTTTGGGCTTAATAACTGATGCAAGAAACATGTGATGGTGTCCATAAACAAAGTGTTCCTTACTCTGCTTCTCTGTATTTGTCCATGGAGTATGTCTGATCCAATTTTCCTTTTGTTTTGGCAGTTCGCTAAGTTAACTCAGTATGTTGAGTTATGTTAAATACGGTTCTTGACTTACTGTTTGCATTCGCGGTTTATTTGTCTGTTCAGAGTTGAATTACCGTTTCAGTTCCTCCAGTCATGCGAGGCATACATATTATTTCCCATAAATCTGTTCACGAGTCATGCGCCACGAGAATCTTTGCAGAAGGACGAAAGCAATGAGCGAAAAGGAAGAAAGAAAGGATGCATTTTATATGATCCATCACTTATGATAGCTTCTCTATCTTCTACCTCCACTTCATCGATTATGCATCTGGATCCATGATCCCGCTGTAGGCCGCATACTACCCGGTTGAATTAGGGGGGCCTACTCTGAGTCTTTGACCAAACGGTCTAACCTACAAGGCAGTAAGACGATCCGGGAGCCACGTAACCCACTGGGGACCGGTGACTGATGGCTCAGTTCATGCTTCCTTCGGATGGGACTTATCACCCTGGATGTCCAGCACACGCTTCATTCACAGATGGTGATGAGCATCCACCCGTATGCTTCGTACGCCGTCCGTGGTTAGTTTGGAATCAGGGTT
>LUCM01008156.1:56914-168239 GCA_008360955.1 Fasciolopsis buskii | reverse complement strand
TTATCACCGTTTCGATGATGTCCATGGCAGCACGGCTTCGATTCATCAGATTGTGATTTGAGCAATTCCACTCCGATATGCATTCCGTTACGGCCGTCTGCGTGGTGTTATGTATCGGAATTCTAAGGGTTTACCTGGACATCCATTTCCCGTAAGTACCGGACTTACAAACATTCAGTCCAAATGGTGTAGAGTGAACATCACAATTGGCTGCGATATTTCCGTAGCCGGAATGGTGGTGAGTGGTGAATGTTAACAAAAAACAAATATTTCGTGTGCGAGGCCATTTGTCCATGGAGTATGTCTGATCCAATTTTCCTTTTGTTTTGGCAGTTCGCTAAGTTAACTCAGTATGTTGAGTTATGTTAAATACGGTTCTTGACTTACTGTTTGCATTCGCGGTTTATTTGTCTGTTCAGAGTTGAATTACCGTTTCAGTTCCTCCAGTCATGCGAGGCATACATATTATTTCCCATAAATCTGTTCACGAGTCATGCGCCACGAGAATCTTTGCAGAAGGACGAAAGCAATGAGCGAAAAGGAAGAAAGAAAAGGATGCATTTTATATGATCCATCACTTATGATAGCTTCTCTATCTTCTACCTCCACTTCATCGATTATGCATCTGGATCCATGATCCCGCTGTAGGCCGCATACTACCCGGTTGAATTAGGGGGGCCTACTCTGAGTCTTTGACCAAACGGTCTAACCTACAAGGCAGTAAGACGATCCGGGAGCCACGTAACCCACTGGGGACCGGTGACTGATGGCTCAGTTCATGCTTCCTTCGGATGGGACTTATCACCCTGGATGTCCAGCACACGCTTCATTCACAGATGGTGATGAGCATCCACCCGTATGCTTCGTACGCCGTCCGTGGTTAGTTTGGAATCAGGGTTTACCCATTTCCCGTAGACCGACTACAAACATTCAGTCAAATTGGTGTAGGGAACAACAATTGCTGCGATATTCCGTAGCCGGAATGGTGGTGAGTGGTGAATGTTAACAAAAAACCGAAATATTTCGTTGCGAGGCCCAGTACGGTACATTTTATGAAGCATTTTTATTGTTTCATTTCATAACATCATCTCTGATGTCAACGAGAGGATCTTATTCTGATCTTTCGAATGCCCTTGGGGACGGGATTACTCCACGTGTTTCCAACATTATTGATTTGGCTTGCTCCTTCTACACGAGCAATACCGCGTGAGCCATGATTTTCAAATCTCAACTCAGTGTCCACGCTTTGATGGTTATTGGGGGCCCTGTCTTTAATCTACGATCGAATGTCCGACCGACGGCCAGATGTATCACTTTTATAAACCCAATCCAGTCTTCTGTGTGCGTGACGTGTCACGTCAACAGAAAGACAACTATCTGGGCAATGTAGCTCTCCGGGGAATGGAAGCTACCTGATGGTTTTTCCGACGTTGAGCATTATCTGATCGTGATTTAGTGCTAGAGTAGGAAGAATATATAATTTCATTCAAAGCACATCAAGTGATATTTGTGGTATAGTAACGTGACTTGGTGACAGTGTGAACTTTGTTAGTTCCGATTTCGGGATAGAAATATTTATTGATTTCTGTCCATGTAATGCTTACTAAAAGCAACCCGAGGCTACTACACAGTAACTGGATTTCGTCATCATCATCGTTTAGTGTTGAACAGTTAGGCTAACCCCGCTGATCGCTACTTTTGTCACAACGTTACATGTTGCAACAGAACGCATCATACGCCGGTAGTAGAACTACATAAGTTGAAGAAGAAACGATTCCCGCAGTAGCCAACACTCGCAATGCAATCTACTTGTACAAACGGACTATTGTATTTATTTCGGATCGATAGAAGATGGCAACGCGCCCACTCCTGTTTGCGGTTCGTTGCCATATCTTTCCGTATCTCCATCCAGCTGGTTGACGGACGCCTAAAATCCTAACCACAGAGACAAAAAATACCTCCTTTAACTAACCTCATGGTTAATTTTCTCATGCCACACTGGTACCTCATCTCTTGACTTGCACTTGATTTCTTCCGCTCCTTGGAATAAACGGTGAATAGGGAACGGTATAGGAGACGGATGTTCGCCATGTGCAACACGTAAACTCACCCAGGGTAGTATGTTAAGTTTCATTCATTGGGATAGAATATTCTCAGAACCGGTACCAATGCTCTATTGCTAAACTATAGATTGTTCGCGCGGTCACTCCGTCCCATTTCAACGATACTACGCAAAGATAGATTATTAGAAGCCTCCAAGCGAGAAACATCATCACACAAACGCCATGTCTCGCAACCATACAACAGAACTGAGTGCATTAGTGCACGGTACAGACAACTTTTCAGCTTCACTGAAGTATTAAGTCAGCGCTACATGAGCTTTAGTCGAGCCTTGAAGATATCCCTGTTCAGTTCTGCTAACATCCTTATTCAAGTGGTTGTCAAGGTTACAGCAACGGTTGACAATCGTTATTTCTTCTCTGTCGAATATTAAACTTGGAGCTATCGATGTCGAGTCTTGTAAAATGGGGTTAAAAAAGAATGGGTAAGTGGGACACCTCTGTCGATCATAGCTCGCCATTTCGAATAAACTTGATAGTTCATCGTATATGCTTAGGCGACAATAGGTATGCGAGTGCAACGCTTGCGACAGTTTCGCAAACTTCTGTCGCATATGTTACCTTTGCAGAGTACTAGATAGCCCTTTTCGGTCGGCTGAATTGAAAGCACCTTTCGAGTCGACAAAAACTATACGTGTGAGGTGGTGGTATGTGTGGCACCTTCGAAGTAGTTGGCGAACAGTGAAAACCTGGTGAATGCAGCCTCAACCTGGACAGAAATCCGGCCGGTTTCGGACAGCTGAGCATTGTCGAAGCTAAGACTTTGGTGGCCTAGTTCAGTGCAGTTTGTTTATTATTTACCCTTGCACGTACCTTTTCAGCTTGTGGTTGCTGCATCACAGCACCATCCGCTCAAATATAATGAAGAATTGTGAATAATGAAAGATCGGTCGCAGAGCATTAAGTTGAAGGATTACATGGACGAATAAAGTTTTCGAATACCTGAACGTCGCTGACTGCGTCACTGAGCTATATCACCTATTGTCCCCAGCCATTGCTTCGGGAGATCTCATCCCCCCTCTCGGCGCTCTAACTGGACCTACACAAGCCAGTCGACTGGTTAAAGTTTTCATACTTGTTATTCATGTCATCAACTGGCCACCTCGAACCATCCTTCAACCGTTACCTTCATCGAAGGACAGCATCCAATGAGGCAGTCGTTCTGCGGCCATGTACAATACATGTTCCAACCACCTGAAACTATTCTAATTTAGCGTTTGTTCTAAAGACTGAATCCTGTGATGCAGTACCTTCTGAGTTACTCACAAAAGTCTCCCACCATACTCTACGAATACCACGAAGACAACTGTATTCAAACACCGAAAGTCTTCGTATATCTTCTGTTCTCAACGCCCGTGTTTCGGAGCCGTAGATCAATACCGACCTCACTGCTGCCGTGTATACTTGGCTTTTGATCGATAACCAGACGTCACCCCAACGCCACAAATGCCTCAAATTAGCACATTTCAACCGGGCCTTTTGCATGCACGAGGATACTTCATCTGATATGCGACAGCCAGGTGAATATACAACTGCCCAAGTAACTAAATCTGTCCACCTCGTTCGGTTGCTCTCCTGCAAGAACAAAATCCCATTTTGAGCCAAGCCAGTCCTACAATACCATTTTATACTGCAGAGGTGCAAAATACATCCCAAACATGCCTACACTATTTTTCAGACGATCGAGAAATGCCCACAACTTACTTCGGTAACAAAACATCGTCCGCATATTCCAGGTCAGACAGATTCGTGTCAATTCTGTTGGAGGATCAAGAGACACTTCACAACGATTCGCAGTTGTTGGTATCTTATTGACTACGTTAGGGCGTGGCCAGCTAAACTGGTCCTTGAAGTATTCAGCCCAACGGTTGCGTCTCTGCCGCCTGTCGAAAATAAGCTCGCCACTTATGACGCACATGGTCCCACTAACCAAAGTTCGCCGCCGGTCATTCGCGTATAAGCTTAAACAGTCTTCGACCGTCATCCGAATCAGCTGCTGCTTCCATTTCTTTGGTCGTCTTAGCCCACCATTTTTCACGTTCCTTCTTAAGGCTTATCATCAACTGACGTGATAGATGTCATCCTATCTTATTCACCTAACAGTTCAAAAGCTGGCGTTTACTCTGCATTAGATTCAGCGACTCCTGAGAAATCCAGTCTTTGGTGGACATTGGATTTAGGACCTCAAGCGAGACCTGGCGGCAGGTACATTGTCCGATTGATTTTATCCCAACGCACATCTGGGTTGCTGTTTGTTAGATTTCCTAGCTCGTTCGGTAGTTTCTGATAATAACTGGTGCAAACAGCCAAGTCAGACAGACGTTCTATTGCTAACCGGGTTTGTGGTTTGCGTCGATGACCATTGAGCTACAGTGGAAATCTCATTCAAACTTACGAATAATCTGATTCGATGCACTTGGACCGGTACGACCTACCAATCGCAGCTTACTGTGATTTGATCGAACTGACTGGGGTATTTATCAAGCTAGGACATCATGTCGCTGTGCGATGCCAACTGTATCGGGAATTCGTGCTAGGCAAGAATAAGCATATCCCCGTTATCTGAGCGGGAAAAAGGTAACGCCCACCTAAACAAGCTTCTGATGTATTAAGTTCTCCATTTTGTTCAATAAAATCACCTGGCCCCCCTACTAACGTGAGCTGCGGGTGCTGCTGTTTGTCGAAGTAGCAAACGAGATGCGTTCAACCGAAGTATTCTTACGAATGCCGACTAACCCTCAGAGTCCTGCGGCCCTTGAACGACTATTTGCTTGGTTCTAGTTCTAAAGTACCGCTTTAGCCTTATCAGTCGACACTTTTCCTGCAGCCCAAACTCACTTGTCTCCTGCGGCATACAGGGGGTTTCAAAGTGATGACCAAAAGTTGATAAAGGACTGACGTCTTGTGGCAACTGAACCGAGTTGGATTTCGACCCAACTCAGATATGAAATAATAGTTCACATTTTGAAGGTTAAAAGCGCATCTCAAAAATTGTGATGCCTTGATTCAAGCTATCGAGGGACGCTCGCGAGTTGCCTAAATCTCCCCATAGCACAGGCTTGTTCCTTAATGCTAAATCAAGCACGTTTCTATTTAACTAAATATCGCCAGTTCCATTTTCACATTGAAATAGGGGTTGTTGTTGTTATTTCGATAACCAAATCGAAAACTATGAGAGAGGACATCCCTGAAGAACATTTTTCTTAGTGAACTCCTGTCTAAGGTAGCCATAAACGCAAACCCAGTTCCGGCTGTTCTCGGCTCAGTATCACCCCCGGGTCTATCGGAGCCGCATGCAACTGGCCAGTTAAGCCTGTGCCATGGCTGTTGGTTTCCTACTAACACTAAGTCATGGCTTCGTGCAATCGCACTCGCTCTACCAACTCGCAAAGCTAAAGGAACTCAGTTCTCTCACTGTCATTCGGTAATTGAATCTTAACGTTAGTTCTTTTCATTACTTTCTTCAGTCTTTCCTTTCTCCGTTTTTGTCCAAAATTCAAATACTCCGCTTCAGACATTACGTATCTTCAATTTTCCTACTGCTTCTTTCAGTTCTTTTTTTATTCCTAACTGGTTTCCCTGCCTTTATCCAGCCGTCGATTGTCATATCCGGACTACAAAACCTTAACTTCTGTCGTGAATTTCAGCTGATGTGGTTGAGGCTCCCGCAATCGCTACTTTTGTGCCGGCTATCGTTTATGCAACAGTGGTGATTCACTCTTTGTCCACTTTCGCCTTCTCATCTTTGAACATCGAGAAATTGTCTGTGACACACTTCGACTATTGTCTTAGGAAAATTTGGCGTCCACATTCTGAAATTTTGGTACTGAGGCGGAAAACCAAACATCCTGTCGTGACCAATAACTTGCGCCAACCAACTGACCTCCCAACGCGTATTTCCGGTCTGGCCAGCGATCGTGTCTTTATCCTTGACCTCGCTTCTGTCTTTCTTCTGTATTCGGATTCCTTTACTCTCCGTTCATATGACTCATCCTGTTCCTTCTGGTTCACACCTCTGGGCTCATATGTCTTGGTCCGAGCTTGCTTCTGTCTGCCGCTAGTCTGTGATCGCATCAGCATCGGCCCGCACAACTGATTGTAAACACTGGTCGTCCACTTGATTTCTAATCAGAATTATCCACACGACTAACGACGCAACGCAGTACCCAGAAGCCGAGCGAATTTTTGGATCAGATAAAGGATGCTCTGGGCGTACCTCTAAACGCCACTCATACGGTAGCCATCTTCGACGTCAGTTGTTCTATTACATGATCGCGGATTCCTCCCTTTGGATGTTACATAGAGCAGGATTCGTAACCCTTTGAGACCGGAAGCTTGTGGGCTAACCGCCAGTAGTAGTGGATAGTGAAATAAAAATGTAACCACCGGCAATATGTGCAATCTTTTTCTGTCAAATGCTTGATGCGTGATTGTAGCGGAAGGGGCATGGTCCATAAGTACCAGGGCCCACTACATGTGGGGAGGGAGTGAAGACCGGTAACCTTGACCATGAACCTTGGGGTGGCATTGAACCACATGAGGTTTCTTTCGTTTCACGTTATCGTCCGACCGCACTCGGCAAACGCGGGAAAACATCTGGTCTTGGTCAACACCACCAAGCCCTGCAGCATAGTTTAACACGAAGGTATCCTGGCGAAACTGTCCTCGTTCGGGTTCTTTCCAACTCTCGATACATGAACATCAAGTTTCTCTAGTGATCGACCCATCTCTTTCTTAGTTAATGAAGTCTTGACTCAGCCATTTCTTGTAAATGCTGGCGTTCATTTTTTTCCTTTTATTAATCTATGCTGGTCTATCCGCTACTCTCAACCCAGTCTTTCCCTTTGCCGACTGGACCACTTTCCACTTTTTTACTCCTCTGCTCTTCATTCAAACGTTAACATCGATTGTAACAGTTTTTCGCCAGTTTATTTTCAGACTCTTACTTCGACCACATCTCCCTTTAGGGCCCCAACAATCATGTTGGACTTAATGCTCCCAAAACCTCCTTTCCTTTAAAAAAAATCACTCATTCTTCCTGTTTATCTTTTAATTTTACTAAATTACATCTCACGCACTGTTCCTCGCGCCAAAAGTTTTCTCATTCCAGTTCATCTTATTCTGCTGTACATATCTCGAATCCGCCCCGTTTTTTAATACTAGTCATCTGTATGATGGGTTTTCCGTTCTTGTCTCGATTCAATGAATGTCCATCCGGTTAATTGACGACTCCCATCTGCAGTCACTAGCTCATCGTCGGGCAGTCATTTTGTTGTCCCTTCTCTCTCGATACTGTTTTGATTTTTGTTCTCCAGAGCTTGGTTCAGCAGTTCTTCTCATAAGTTTTTCCTATTCCTTCCGTACACAGGCAGCTAAGCATTCTTATCAAACCTCTGTTATTGGACGTCGTACGCCTGTATTTCAACCCCCCTGGACTGAGAAGCTGTGGAACACCTACTCTTTGTCCCCTCAACCACATACGACCTTTCTCTTTTTAGAAGCAGGATCAGTAAACTGGCTATTACGTGAATGTCCTCCCAAGATCCTCTTTTACAGTGCCTCGTGTTCACGGGGTTTACTTCCCTTTAGGCATAACAGAAAATTCAGTGCGAGCAGGATGATGAGTTCTTCTAACAGAGTTACGTGCGAGATAACGTCACAAAACTGCACGGTCGATTGGGCCCAGTATTTGTGCTCCGAATTCCGCTACTGAACTGAGATATGATCGACATAAATTTTGTCGGGTCCGAAACTAGCTCAGGCATGCATTTCGTTAGTTCCAGATTGTGCGCCCGAGGAGTTTGGATGTGAAGCTTACTGTACTAATTTCTTGGTTATTTCTATGAAAACACTCGTGACGATCATCTTAAATCAGTGAAACCACCCCAGTTTTTCCGAACCTTTGGGCTTTCCCAGGAAGTTGAGTTCACTATGATATTAGAACTTCCAATGATCATTTCAATAACAGCAGCTTTTTAGCCTTTCGAGATGGCCTCCAAATCGGGTGTCTTAAGTTCTGGTGATTACCATCTGGTCCATCGATTAAGTGACTCACTCATCTGAATAAAAAATGAATATTCATTTCAGCAGCTTTCATACTTTGGAGAGATGGGTTTTACTTCAACGAGTACATCGCAAATTCTAGCCTCAGCTGATCCAATTGACAAGGATCCTCTGACAAGGCTAACCGAGTAAAAATCAGATTTCGAGTGGCGTACGGTCGTCTCGATTGATTGCATTTTCGATCCACGATGCGCATGCGCACGCATCCGTAGTATCCTGGTGACCACCGTTGTATCGATCCATCGGGTTGTTTGGTGCTCGATTGATCCATGGTATACAAGCATACGGGTTGGTGTGTACACGAACACACTCAACCACATAAACATCCAACGCAGATGAACCTGCACACACCCTGAAAAACACGAGTACACAGTGATATAACTAACTCGCCTGATTACATTGTTGATTCCTGCCGTTATTTCTTCGCCTACTATTGCTGCTGCTGCTGCTGCTGCTGCTACGACGGTAATAGCTGTTATCACTGGGACTAATAACTATTCTGATTATTTTTGCCTTTCTACTCAGCGACTTCATATTTCGTTGCCATATTGGAGTGTAACACTCCATTTAATCAAACCGGTTCCTCTGTGCACGTCTCAACTCTGATTCAATCGTCACAGTCGTTTACCCGCCGAACCGCGCGTTTTATTATTTCGAAATCTAGCCGAACGCAATTTGAAGTTTATCGAATGCCCGATGCGCCACATGTTATATTGCAGGCTAATATTTTCAATGTCACAACATGGCGTTGTCGGTTAAGAATGTAATTAACTCAGAATCAGGTGGTTGTAAAAATTACATTAAGAAAAGTTAGTCGAAGCAATTGAAGCGTCGGTTAGTTATATCCTGAACTGATGACATTGTGTTTTCTTCAAGTCATCAGCAAATAATTTTATTCCTTCGAAAAAGAAGAATCTCCAACTCTAAACAAATGCTTAAGAAGGGCTTCTGTCCCGTCCAACGGTCTCGGTGCAGCCGTTTACATTTCGGATCAGTTTCATTCTGCTATGATCATCGTCTTGTGGGACACGGTTGAAGATGGTTGAACTTTGGACCAATCCTTGATGAATGCAATACCTTTTTTCCTATCATATGAAATCTTGTCATTATTATGACCGTTAAAATAAGTTACCCGGTGTGTTTATAGAACAGGGAAATCAAAAGACGAATCAGTGTAAGTGACCAAAGTTTAGCCTCGTTTAACTACTAGACATTGGTTATCCTCAACCGCCATTGTATCTCTTGTTGCTTCTACTTTAATCTTCTTATGCTCATTTTTACAGATGTTTCCCCCAACCTCCACCCGGCCAAAAGAGCCCTGATTTCGGATAAACATTTCGCTGCAGCTACCACAGAAAAGCTAATCACCGCGGATAACATCCCGAACAATACAGTGGTGAACTTATTCGTGGGACCCAGGCGTCGACTGGACATGGGTACGGATGAAAACGGGGCAGCAACACTCATGTTCCGCGCCACGGATGCAGTCAAGTATGCATTTATCCAGAGTTCATTCTTGTTTTATCCACCTCAAGATTCCTCAAAGTGTGCCTTTGTAGTCTGTGTTCACATTTCAAAGCCAACTTGGACGAGGTTGTCTATTGCTTATTCTTGCACCTAATTCGGGTTCCGAATTCCTAGTGTTTGTATGTGATAGGGCTGATTGCGCTGAAATCCGACTAGAAACCGCAGCTCAACATCGTCTGTCTTTCAACCTGGCCAGTAGCAATCCCAATCTGAGGCTGGAGGGCCAATTCGTCTCACTAATATCCACTTTATTTTTAGTAGAAGTGGAAAAACTGCAGAGTTATCAAAAAAACCAGTACGAAACAATGCTGACCTCCGTAGTGAACTGCACTTTGATAGCGCGCTTTCTTCCTTATTACTCGGTTATTCTATGGATTCAACGGGAGTATCATATTTCAAGGCTTCACGACCCAACTGAAGCATTGAGGTAGAACTCGGAGTAATGTAGCGCCACAGTTGAGATTATGTAACAACTCAACCGATAGTAGATCAGTTACCATCCATTGTCAAGTGATTGACTGTGATCAGAATCATATCTTTCTTTTCAATACGACATGTTTTATACCACTTCACCAAAACTGAAAAAGGTCATTTTCGTTTTATCCTTCCAATGAATCGCGTTTCCTTATTCAAATTAACAATCGGAAACGTACAACATAGGACCAAGTAAGACAGCCGGATATGCAAACCAACCGGCTGACACCAAAGTGGCACCTGACATCAGACTTGCGTGTCTCTATTAGAACCCATCTCTCTCATTTTAGACTAGGGCCCATCCAAACACTCACGTTCAACTGGGAAATGTTAGGCTCCTGGTCAGCTTTTTTATTTTATCAAGTGATTTGGATTAAAAGAGTTGTCTCATCCGAACGAGTGGTTAACATCCATCAACAAAACGTAGCGAATCTCTTCGCGGGTGACTTGGGGTAGAAGAAGTGGACAGACAATTAGAATAGTTAAGTGCGACGAAATCGAAATTAGAGGGAAGTCAAATTCCGGCTTTCTTTCCTCATCAGAGCAACCGCAAGAGCACAAGTTGTGGGAAACTGACTTGTAATAGTACCATGATGTTCTGTTACCTTGAGACGGCAAGGGTAGACGTCCAGCTTCTAAATTTGCAAAGCCTTTTCATCCTCTATTTAATTGGTCATCACGCCAATTGGTCAGCTATCGTCTCACCTCCACTCCGATCTCGACGAACGTAACAGGCTTTTATGCACTTGAGTGCGTTGTACGCGAATCGTCTCCGCATGAAGCGCACAGTTTTTCCAAAATCAATAAAACTGATTAACTGCCTCGTTCACCCATCAGATATCTACGAGATTGTGAGTTATCGGAGCGCGGCAAGTGATCTAAAGTGTTTCAAATTCTGGCTAAATGCTTACACGAGGATATTGCAAAATGTATGGGTACAGACTGTACTTCTTTTTCCTGTTGTGTTCAGAGTCCCACAGCTCCTGGGGGAGTACTCTGTAAACTTCCGATTTATTCACTCAGCATATTATTTCATTGTAAGACGCAATTTAAACTGCGTCGCAGCTATTTCGCTCAGTTGAAGTGATATTGTTTGTACTCAAACTATGATATTCTCGTCGATCTTGTGGTTTATGCTTGTATGCACTGGAAAAATCTGATTATAGATGGTGTGTCATCGGGTCCACGACGTAGAATGAAAACAATGACCAAGAAAGAGAAAGAAAGCCCAAATAATGTGCAAAGTTCACCACACATACTAGTTCTTCATCAGGTATCCATGGAAATCCTTTCTTTTTTTGCACAAAGTCATTTACGGGAAAAAGGAAAAACCCCACAATCGAAAGACTATAAAGAGGAATGCGTGTAGCGAATATTCAAGTATAATTCAACTTCTTGGCTTTGGTTTCAAAATGGCATGACCGTAGATTGTTGGGAAGTCGGAAAAAAAGAATATTCCAGGACTTTCAACCCGGGAAGTGAAAGCGAGAGAACTGAGTTCCTTTAGCTTTGCGAGTTGGTAGAGCGAGTGCGATTGCACGAAGCCATGACTTAGTGTTAGTAGGAAACCAACAGCCATGGCACAGGCTTAACTGGCCAGTTGCATGCGGCTCCGATAGACCCGGGGGTGATACTGAGCCGAGAACAGCCGGAACTGGGTTTGCGTTTATGGCTACCTTAGACAGGAGTTCACTAAGAAAAATGTTCTTCAGGGATGTCCTCTCTCATAGTTTTCGATTTGGTTATCGAAATAACAACAACAACCCCTATTTCAATGTGAAAATGGAACTGGCGATATTTAGTTAAATAGAAACGTGCTTGATTTAGCATTAAGGAACAAGCCTGTGCTATGGGGAGATTTAGGCAACTCGCGAGCGTCCCTCGATAGCTTGAATCAAGGCATCACAATTTTTGAGATGCGCTTTTAACCTTCAAAATGTGAACTATTATTTCATATCTGAGTTGGGTCGAAATCCAACTCGGTTCAGTTGCCACAAGACGTCAGTCCTTTATCAACTTTTGGTCATCACTTTGAAACCCCCTGTATGCCGCAGGAGACAAGTGAGTTTGGGCTGCAGGAAAAGTGTCGACTGATAAGGCTAAAGCGGTACTTTAGAACTAGAACCAAGCAAATAGTCGTTCAAGGGCCGCAGGACTCTGAGGGTTAGTCGGCATTCGTAAGAATACTTCGGTTGAACGCATCTCGTTTGCTACTTCGACAAACAGCAGCACCCGCAGCTCACGTTAGTAGGGGGGCCAGGTGATTTTATTGAACAAAATGGAGAACTTAATACATCAGAAGCTTGTTTAGGTGGGCGTTACCTTTTTCCCGCTCAGATAACGGGGATATGCTTATTCTTGCCTAGCACGAATTCCCGATACAGTTGGCATCGCACAGCGACATGATGTCCTAGCTTGATAAATACCCCAGTCAGTTCGATCAAATCACAGTAAGCTGCGATTGGTAGGTCGTACCGGTCCAAGTGCATCGAATCAGATTATTCGTAAGTTTGAATGAGATTTCCACTGTAGCTCAATGGTCATCGACGCAAACCACAAACCCGGTTAGCAATAGAACGTCTGTCTGACTTGGCTGTTTGCACCAGTTATTATCAGAAACTACCGAACGAGCTAGGAAATCTAACAAACAGCAACCCAGATGTGCGTTGGGATAAAATCAATCGGACAATGTACCTGCCGCCAGGTCTCGCTTGAGGTCCTAAATCCAATGTCCACCAAAGACTGGATTTCTCAGGAGTCGCTGAATCTAATGCAGAGTAAACGCCAGCTTTTGAACTGTTAGGTGAATAAGATAGGATGACATCTATCACGTCAGTTGATGATAAGCCTTAAGAAGGAACGTGAAAAATGGTGGGCTAAGACGACCAAAGAAATGGAAGCAGCAGCTGATTCGGATGACGGTCGAAGACTGTTTAAGCTTATACGCGAATGACCGGCGGCGAACTTTGGTTAGTGGGACCATGTGCGTCATAAGTGGCGAGCTTATTTTCGACAGGCGGCAGAGACGCAACCGTTGGGCTGAATACTTCAAGGACCAGTTTAGCTGGCCACGCCCTAACGTAGTCAATAAGATACCAACAACTGCGAATCGTTGTGAAGTGTCTCTTGATCCTCCAACAGAATTGACACGAATCTGTCTGACCTGGAATATGCGGACGATGTTTTGTTACCGAAGTAAGTTGTGGGCATTTCTCGATCGTCTGAAAAATAGTGTAGGCATGTTTGGGATGTATTTTGCACCTCTGCAGTATAAAATGGTATTGTAGGACTGGCTTGGCTCAAAATGGGATTTTGTTCTTGCAGGAGAGCAACCGAACGAGGTGGACAGATTTAGTTACTTGGGCAGTTGTATATTCACCTGGCTGTCGCATATCAGATGAAGTATCCTCGTGCATGCAAAAGGCCCGGTTGAAATGTGCTAATTTGAGGCATTTGTGGCGTTGGGGTGACGTCTGGTTATCGATCAAAAGCCAAGTATACACGGCAGCAGTGAGGTCGGTATTGATCTACGGCTCCGAAACACGGGCGTTGAGAACAGAAGATATACGAAGACTTTCGGTGTTTGAATACAGTTGTCTTCGTGGTATTCGTAGAGTATGGTGGGAGACTTTTGTGAGTAACTCAGAAGGTACTGCATCACAGGATTCAGTCTTTAGAACAAACGCTAAATTAGAATAGTTTCAGGTGGTTGGAACATGTATTGTACATGGCCGCAGAACGACTGCCTCATTGGATGCTGTCCTTCGATGAAGGTAACGGTTGAAGGATGGTTCGAGGTGGCCAGTTGATGACATGAATAACAAGTATGAAAACTTTAACCAGTCGACTGGCTTGTGTAGGTCCAGTTAGAGCGCCGAGAGGGGGGATGAGATCTCCCGAAGCAATGGCTGGGGACAATAGGTGATATAGCTCAGTGACGCAGTCAGCGACGTTCAGGTATTCGAAAACTTTATTCGTCCATGTAATCCTTCAACTTAATGCTCTGCGACCGATCTTTCATTATTCACAATTCTTCATTATATTTGAGCGGATGGTGCTGTGATGCAGCAACCACAAGCTGAAAAGGTACGTGCAAGGGTAAATAATAAACAAACTGCACTGAACTAGGCCACCAAAGTCTTAGCTTCGACAATGCTCAGCTGTCCGAAACCGGCCGGATTTCTGTCCAGGTTGAGGCTGCATTCACCAGGTTTTCACTGTTCGCCAACTACTTCGAAGGTGCCACACATACCACCACCTCACACGTATAGTTTTTGTCGACTCGAAAGGTGCTTTCAATTCAGCCGACCGAAAAGGGCTATCTAGTACTCTGCAAAGGTAACATATGCGACAGAAGTTTGCGAAACTGTCGCAAGCGTTGCACTCGCATACCTATTGTCGCCTAAGCATATACGATGAACTATCAAGTTTATTCGAAATGGCGAGCTATGATCGACAGAGGTGTCCCACTTACCCATTCTTTTTTAACCCCATTTTACAAGACTCGACATCGATAGCTCCAAGTTTAATATTCGACAGAGAAGAAATAACGATTGTCAACCTTTCTTGAGAAGGTGTCGTCCTCGTACTTTTACTTTTTGTGTGAATTACTCCCACGATTGTGGTTCTTCAAAATATTTTATGACTAAATTTGTCATCCCTTTTTGGTTTTTGTAGGCGCTGTCGTCGAAAACTCTTATCAGTGACAGAGCTGCGTCGTTTTGGAAGACATCCTTGGTCACTTCGATCGCCCGACCATTCGACAACCCTCAATGGAACCGACCCATGTCCGGCTACTGATCGTGTCAACGGATCGGTGAGATTCGATTCCAGTCGGGACGCCTCTGCAATCACTCGAGTCAACCCTGGAGGTTCAGTGGAAAATGTTGCTAGTACGCGTGAAGAGATTAACGGTTCATCAGCCCTGAGTTCCTCACCATCCACCGCCCACCATCCGGTGGCACCGTGATGGCTAGTCTCTATAAATGCCATCGTCTCCAGTTCTTTGTCCTTGCTCTTTTATCTAATGGTCTGGTCACTGTCCTCTCCTCGACCAATCTGTCCTCGATCTAGTGGCTGCTGCTTCGGACCTGGTTACTAATCTTTTTCTCTGTGTTGATACAGACCTAAGACAATCTTCGTTGTTCACGACCAATATTTTTTTCGCTATTCACTGAGGACTCGAATTATCTGGTCCAAGATTAAGGGATTTCCGAACGTATGTGCACCATTTATTTTCTTTCCCTTCATCTCCCATGAATCTTTATTCTCCATTATTTTCAACTTTCAAACGTCCCATCCCCAGTGGCCGTTCTGACCGTTCCCAGTCGTATGCAGGCACGTCTCTCCTCCCTATGTGCGGATTTTTCCGGCACTGTTCCATTCATCCCCGTTTATTCTCATCTTGTACCCGTGTCACGGTCTGTGTGATGGCCGTCGTGTGACATCGAAGTGTGTAATCTGTGCCCGCGTTCGCTCACCTCATCTCTACCGAGTCAACGCCAAACCAACAGTTTTTAAATTCCAGTTGGTGTTGATGGTGCCGTTTGACTAACGCTGTTTCTCATCAGAGTGGTCCAATGTACTGTGTCCCTACCTGGTTCTCATATTCCCACTCGTCTTTTTTATCGTTGTCTTTGTTCTTCTTTTTCACTTCCCCCTTATCACCCCATCTTTATTACCTATTCCGTGGGACTGGGATGACCTTGATCAGTCATGTGTATCATGGTTTGGTTGATGTGTGTGCATATGCGTATCAAACGTTCTAAGAAGTTCGCACCACCGATTCCGGACTGTCTATCTCTTTATGCTCCCTACCGCAGCAACCGATTGTATTACATCCCTGTCTGTTCTGTCCGTGTTCCATCGTCCACTTCCTAAACACTGGGTACTTCGAGAGTACAAACGACCATATGTTTTAGTACAAACACGGAAGAACTGCAGATGCACGTTTCGTCCCACAGGTACGGTTACTTGAACAATAAACTATAGAAGTGTTTCGCGCAATTTATCTTGACTGCACTGTACTGATTAACAAACTTGAAGCCTAGGACACGACTTTCACCGAACCCACATTCTTCGGCTATAAAATTAAGCGCAGAAAGAACTAAACCATATTCGATTGTTGGCGGCCGATTAAATTGCATAAGTGGCTAGATTTTTCATTCGTTTCGGTGGATAGAGTCATTGAAGTAGAGTGGCGTTCCATAAAACGGAAAACGATGGAACATCCAGTCAGCTAGGAACAAACGGATGTTATTCGGTTCCTTCAGTTTCCTTTACGCATTGTTGTTGTACTTGGTTCGATTGAGAACTTTGGGGACTTTAAAATTTGCTACCTAAGTCCTGAACAGTATTCAGGCAGTAACGAATTCTCAGTTTCCCATACCCCGATAGCTTTCTAATCGGATAGCAATAAGTGCAGGTTTTTTTTTACTGTATATTAACCCCGGCCTACAATAGGAAAAACATTTTTGGACCCCACGAACGGGCACATCATGTCGGATTTGTGTGACCTAGCAATTTGGCTTAATAGTCTAGTAGCTGTAATTCCAGCGAAAAATATTTGCTTATGCCAACCCGATCAGCGATGATCAAAGGCTGCTGCCTGTGTTGCAGCACAGTGCCCACTCCCCATTCCGAGCGCAGGGCATCTGGGGTCTGTCATACAAATTCCTCGGGACGACCACCCTACTGCCGGTTGTCTTAAGCGAAAATTAATAACACTCCTGTCTGGTTTACAGCGTGCTTGAAAATACAGCTGTATCTCAGGCACAGGATATCTGGTTTTGATTATGTCAAAATCAGAGTATTATATATTTTAAAGGCGAAGCTAAATCTACGAGTCTAAAAATATAAATGAAGTCCACAGTACCAAGCATTGGTGGTCAAACGGTCAACATGGGGACGTTCAAATCTGAATGTCCTCGGTTTGGTTCCCATCTCTCGTTCTACCCCGCCTCTGGCAGATAGTTTTCATAAAGACTCATTGCCCTCCTCCCGGCAGATTGCATTGAACTGGATAGTGAGTAAAAATGAAAAAGGTCGTATGTTCTGGGACAGCGAATCCAGTAGTGCATTGGATTTTGAAGGGTACTCTAGTCTCTTCCATGTGCTCAACCTTCAGTGGGACAGCATGCTGCAGGAACAGCAACACCTCATATGCACTGTGTTTCGGTTTTGGCGTTGCATGGTAGCCCTCTACCCTATTATTCGTTTCCATGTTGATCAGCTGTTCTTTCCTAGGCACTCAACGTGCCAAAATTAATTCGGTTCTGATCATAAAGAGGCCATTAACAGCCGCGCTGATGTTGTCAACGCGTTATAAGAACCTAGCCACGCGGGTGACAAAACATCTACCCGTGATGGTCGAATTGACCAAGCATCTGTCGCACCAAAAGTTAGGGGCTCGAATCTTCGATCCTTCGGCCGCTACAATGTTAGGTAGCTATCAGCTATCCTTTGGCTTCTTGCCACGTGACTTATTGGGACCTTGTATGGTTCTATGTCACTCCAGATTTCAATGTTATGGTGGCTATGGCCCTGGGAGCTCCTTTGGTATACACTTCCACATCGCTGGCATGTGCATGCAATCGAATTTATCTTTCATTGGCAGAATCCGCTGAGCGATTGGGACTAGTGGCTTACGATCGGACGTCTGCCTCGGGTTCATCGAATACGTTAAGGTTCCTGACGGTCGGCATGTGAACAGACCGTGTTATTTACGTTGAAGCGCGTAATGAAGGCGTTCGTGAAATTGCCTTCACGGTTGATCGCATTTGGCTATCCCATCCTGGATTATACGTGAATTAATGCCCTGGCCATGTACAGTGAGTGTCGGATCCAAACTGAAGTTTGTTATGGGATTTCGAACATACCATGCCATTTCAAGTGTACCAGTAAATAGGGCTTGGAAAAGGTATAGGTTTTGTTACAGAAAAAGCCATCGACACACCTCACCTAACAACTAACCTCAATGATGGCCGGTCTTTATTTCCACTTCTTTTTTGGCCAGAGACTATTGGGAATGGAGAATAACCTATTCTGAATTAACACTGGAGCCGAATCAGTTACAGTGCTTTTCCTGAAATTTTCCTTCCTTGTTCCTTATCTCGATGTATTTTCCCCCAAAATCGAATCTTAGACTGGTACTGTTCCCCAGTTCATAAATTTCCGATAGATACACTGGTTTGAGTACCGCATGTCATCGACGTTGACGAGTTGACTGTCCTGGTGTACCAAGGGTGGTTCCGTAAGAGAACGATAGTTGACCACAGTCTGGGCCCTCACACGTGGAAAATGGTATAAATCATACCGTAGGTCACAGCGGTTATGGCTGTTGAAGTTTTTGACTCCTTGATTTTTGTCACTCATGCTGTTCACGAAAGGCCAGGCCGTCTCTCAGAAGTTAAACGTTTCGTCCCAAGTGACACCTGGATCTCTGTATTCACTCTCAGTAGAACCTGGTTTCTGTTTGTCGCGCTCTGATTTGCATCACACTAAACTCGGAGTAAAATTGGATCAGTTAAGAAGCACCCATCCAACCGGAAAGCCAGTGTAATTGAGGAGTTATTGGACTCGGTCCATGTTACATCGCCATTCTTTCACAGAACTACTTTGTAACTCGTATTTCTCAGCCCAGTTAAGGGTATTTCGCGACTACGAGCGCTCACCGCATTGCAAAATCACTGGATGGAATATGTTGATATGCAACTCAGCGAGAGCCCGCTATATGCCTATGTAATTCCAACACACCGATGTTTCCTATCTTCGCAAATCGAAGGGTTATTTACCTTCGATTTCATACACCCTGTTTCACACTGTCGATAATCGCACCATTCATTTTGTACTCAGCTTCACAGTATTATGATGAAAATTTATTGAGCCCACGTTAGGATAAAGGTCGAGTACCATCTCTAAGACATCGTACCAAAGTAGGCCATGAAAAGATCCGTCATGACACACTAAATTTACCAGCAAGAATAGTTGTCCACCTTCAACGACCCCAGTTTTGATCTCTTCGTAGACGACAACCTTACTGCACCTGTGAATCTAGTTTGGTTCCAAACCCGATAGTCCAAGATTTGTAAAGGTACGCATAAGCATGTTTTGTACAGATTATCACTTCTCTAGCCGACCTGTGATTTATGTGCATTTAGAGACTAACATTTATGGAACCATCTTCCGCAATCCTGTTCGCCATAAGTCACGCAACACGAATCGCCCAACAGTCCAACATACATCGTCAGTCCAGTGGGCCATGGCGGAACCAGAACAGGCACTACCACGACCACAGCGTGTCTGTGTCTTGGTCTGTGTATACGCATTCGTGCGCGCGCGCATGCGCATGATGTCGCCTGCCTGACCGTATCGACCCACACAGTTCAGATCGATCGATGCTGGCTGGCCGTGTCCGTCGTGAATCGATGTCGAACGCTCACTATGTGATCAACTTCTCTGCCATTTGATTGGATCTCAGTGTTCGACTGCCTTCTTTTCACGGTCATGTGACCTCCTGCCTGCGAAACCCTGGTGTGTTGCGGTGAGCTTTAAGCGGCCAAAAACGACGATCTTTTGCGTGAAACTTGCAAGGTGTGTTGAACATAACTGGAAAGCGTAGAGACGTACGTATCGGAGGCCTGTTTGCCCATTACCAATAGGTCACATGTAGAACAAAAATAGTCTAAGTGCGATATTCTCAGAAGTCGACGCGAAATCAATTTCGTACCATATTTCTTCTGAAGCCCCACTTCACTTGCCGATTTGCTGTAAACGGTTTATGGTCAATGAAAAGTCGGATTCGGATTGTGCAGAGTAGGACAGGGTCTAAACAAATATCACGAAAGTCCTGAAATATGTCTTATGTGATGAAAAGGGCTTTGAACGCAAAGAGATTTCTTCTCGGTAGATCACTTTAAGTATATGCATAGTGTAGTATTGAGTACCATGGGTGAAGATGTATGACTGTTTTACTCATTCGCCCGTCATAGGCGACGACTATACATTGTTAATCATGCTACCGAATATCATGCATGTAAATGCCTGTCACAAAAGTGTCGTCTGAGAAGTGTTACGTGTGGTTGCTATCTACTATATGAGACCTGGAAGATCATTCACTGGGTCACCAAACCACCGAGGTTCGACCGCAAATCTACTTCCTATGCATACTTACTCCGATGCATATATACACAGGACTATCTTAAACTGTTCAGTAAAATTTAGAAATATTAGGACGAGAATTTGTGCAAAACTAAAACGGACCATATATGGATTGTCCATAGAGCATAAATCAGGTGCGGTATAACTTCTAGCGTCTCCCTCAAATATAGGTTACCTATTTCTTATATACTAATGACTAGCTCACTCTGTTTTGTTTGGTTACCGTCTCTCCTGAGTTTCGGTGACTTGGTTGACCCTGTCGTCGCCGGTTGCGGCATTCTGTAGGTAGAAAAAAAACGCGAAAATAGTATCCGGATTACTTGAATATCATACGAAAAATAGAATGAGCTGATCGTGATTATCCGTCAGTCGGAACGGTCTAGAAACAAACAAATTTCTGTTCCATCGGTTCGTCACACCGGTGACAAACACCAACCATGTGGAGAACAGGTGGAGCCAAAGTTAGCTTCAATGAGCTAGAGTGAAAAAAGATATATTAGGGGTGAAAAACGTCGAGAGAAAGCTGAATAACTACGGCAAAGTCTGTAGAGAATTCCATTTGCATATAATACACATTAGTCCCCGGGATACTCGGCGCTATTCCACCGCGCGTCTCCTAGTGTTCTGGTTTTCCACCACTGGAGCTCGAACATCCGCGGTGGTTCGACGTGCTCAGGATCTGGTTGATAACTATTCGCGCTATTCTTGGAACCAACACCTTCAGTTCTGAAACGCCGAGGTTATATTTGGTACCATGATGGGCACATTCTTCTCCACCAACCGATCGAGCACCAGTTTCAATCGTGAACTTCTTCATGTCTCAAAAAATGAAGATATCCTATTGATAACCCAATAGTCCATTCAAACCGGGGATCACACTGCCTATAGCAGCCCGGAATATGCCAGATTATAAATGGAGGCCAAACGGCGTATAGTCTTCGTGAAATGATCATGGCAGTCAGCGACTTGGATTCAGGCGACAGTGGAATCTCTAACTATATATTCACTGTCTTGTATCGTTATCTTTATTTCTTTTAATAATGAAATAACAGTGTGCATGGTTTTCTGGAAGGGAGCCGCAGGCAACCAGAGAGCTGCCAATTGAGACGTTAATAGGTGATGGAAGTAATCGAACCTGCGACCCTCATGTCCAAATGCCACGACCCTATCCGCCTGACCACCGCCACTAGGCCAATCTCCCAAAAATATCTGCTGTCATCTGTGAATTTCATGAAATCCCCCCGGACCTGTGATAGTCGGTGCACACCGTGGATTGAAGGTCGACCGATAATCGACATAAATACGAGGTGTTTAATCGTCGCTTTTCATTGCTACAACGATCGGAATCGCCTATGCTGATGAACTGACACGCGAAATAATACCACTCTGTTCCATCTTAGCCATTGACTTCCCGTTGCTCATAGGGTAACCGCCATCGAATCAGAAACACCGGGTTTCTATCCTCTTCGAATTATGTCATTGCACCACCTTTTTTATTGCAGTGTTGCGCAACCAGTCTTTCGAGTACTGGCTGCTCGGAGGGAAACCGAGTGACAAGGTTACGCAGGGCGTTCAACCCCGAAGTGGGTGAACCTTCAGCTGAGGCACAAACCGATCCGGGAAGTATTTCTGCTGCGACAGTACCAGAAGAATCATTTCACGAAGCAGCATTAGGCAGCGACCAATGGCACCATGGATGCGTGCAGTAGTATGCTCAACAGACTCACTTAGCCCGGTCATCTCAGTAACATTCGTCAGGACGATGCATCCGCAACTTCATGCATCAACAGTAAACCGATATTTCATCCCGTATTGAAGTTCAGATTGTGTTCGGAAACTAACTGGATTCGGTCAAGAGTATCAGCGTAACTCGTATTTTCCCTCGAGGCCCCATTATGCACACTAGTCACGTTGCATTTGGACTGACGATAAATCGCTAGTCTTCCTTCAAGAATAGCACACAGCATTACGGAAGGAGAAAGTGCGACGAGGATGGGACTCTGCTCATGAGAGGCAACGGTTCAGTCGTATCTTCTCGATCTTCGGATTTGGATTCGTGTTGTGCGACACAGAATGTTGACCAGGGATTTCTGATATAACATTGAATAGTTCACGGATTGGCCGAGCTTCGGTATACGTGGAGTCTTTCTTGAGTAGCAGATTTTTCTGGTCGGTACCAACAATCAGTCACTAGCATACTGGGATTTTCAAATGGTCCTCCAATTCGCACTCAGGTGCTTTCAACTGTAAAGTTAAGATGAGTTCACGAACCTTCACATCTGGCCCGCGACCACAAAAATAAAATTTGGTGCGTTCGCTCACTAGAAAATTTACTGCAACAACGCGTTTAGTTAACGCTGATTTCCCTTTTTGTGGACGGAATTGATGCCAGAGTTCTGCCAAGTGCCACATTCTTCCAGAGTGAATACAGTGACCGTTCGCCAGCAGTCAGGAAAAATGCTGACTAGGTTTTCTTCTCCCACCGAATATTGCACCATAATTAGAAACGTTTGGTCTTGTCTTCAATGTGGGCTCGCTTAATTGATAATGGACATCTCCATTGCACGAAGCCAACTGTTTTAATGCGGATACTGGAAATAGCGGACTCGAATTATTCGTTTGTATTGGAATACCTCCGACTCCTGAGGACAACAAGCAGACTCCGACAACTTGGATTTGCATTGGGATGTATTTAGAAGACACCATATAGCCAGAAACATCATTAATGAAATGTCTTTTGGTCAATGGCAGTCGCTGGATGTCCGCTTTTCTCGGTCGTGAAGCCCTACTACTCAGATTTTCTGGTTATAGTTGCGAGCGATGGCGAAGCTGTACCGAGCTGACTTGCACGTACATTTCTCACACTCAGATCGTCAGTTGTTTTTAACGATTAGCTAGTTCTCAGTTTCGTCGTCGTCGTGACAAGATTGAATTACGAATATTTGTCAACTCAAAAGTCGAAATGAGGGGAATCATTAAAACAACAACAATGTGTTCCATTCACCCCGGTTATGCAACGGAGCTCTGATTCTTTTTTTGAAGTTGTCAAACCTCTGATCCATTCATTTACGAGTATGAAACGAAAATTCAGACACGCTTTACCCGAATGTGTCACACAAGTGACACAAGTGATGGTCCAGTTATCTCAACCTCGGTTAGCTAGCTAATTTTTCCGGTCAACTTGGCTAATTCGGCAATTGGTGATCGACTCCAATGATAACTGTCGAAAACAGTAAGTGTATGCGGACGAATGAGCAGTAGAAAGGCGAGAATATGTTTAGATTAGATAATTCTGTTTAGAATGTATCTTGGCTTTTAGTCAACGAAATATTCACAGCAAATAAGGTTGATCCCATCCGAAGAGATTCACGCAAACCATTGAGGATAAGAGACAAGGGACGGTCATAGTTTACCTTATGTACAATTTGAGCCAAGGCGAGGTGGCATTCGTGGCTGTTCAAACCTGTTATGAGTGGCGGCTTTCGTGATTGATAGCTGCCGCAGGAACCAGTCGGTCGCACAACAAGGTCATGTATCAATTCTTCACCGTCATCCAATCGATCCACTGACTCACACCCATGCACACCCTACAAATCTCCAAAGCTGAGTCACCATGACTGTGTTTCTGCAGCTAACTGGAAACAAAAGCAGACATGTCGACACAACATACACTAAGATCGACAACTGTACACATTTTTTTAAATGCTCGCATCCATTCTTTCCTCTCGCTTCACGCGTGAACCAAAAACTTGTCCCGAGATGCTTAGGCAATGTGCCCACATTGGTGTTTCGTGGTGAATGTATGCTGCAAACGATAGTTATGATGGGAGAGAAACAGCAACCCTATTGGCCGATAAGAGCAAGTCAAAAAAGAGGATAATTCACTTCTTAAACCTCTGTGCCAAAGAAAATGATTTTTGAAACGCAGACCACAACCTTGGCGAGACGACATGACGTCAGAAGGTCCAACTCTGTTTCGTTTTCAGGATGGTGCGAAGAGAATAATTCCACAACATGAATATTCAGTTATTCAAATGGACTGCATAGATTCGGGCTAATCTATGAAGGCAAGAGTAAACCTGTTAGGCACAGTTGGATGTGGTTGGCAAGATCCTTCTTCCGTGAGCTCGGATTACGGCACGCTTGGCCAATGATTCGCGACCTACTGCGGCTTACCACTTACCATCAAAACTACACAAACCGTTTACAAGTCCTAAATGATGCTGAGTGTAGCATTCCATCTTTTAATTTCTATATTTTCAGTTGTATGTTCACGCATTTAACAGTACCGGTTACGTTTGTGCGTATAGCAGTTTTGATTGATCCACAGGCTGTTTCTGGTCTTCTCCGTCTCCCAAGAGTCATACAGCAGGTGATTATACCACAATCCAAAAGATCAAAGACTCTGATGGTTTGACTCAAAAAGTCATATTCAAATTGGTTGAATTTTTTAGGAGGGATATCACTACCGTAACTCAAGAACGGAGTCTGGACAGACGACACGAGAAATTCAATCGTAAACAGGTTAAGCAGTGGAAGTGGGCGAGCAAAAACCTATCTTTGTGATACGGATTGGCAAAAATGTTCACATGCCTTACCTAATTGCAATACAGAATAAAAATCTGGGTGTTCTGACAGCCTAACAACAACATAATTCACAGTCACTCCGGAAATGATTTGTTTGCTTACAAAAGCAAATAAGTGAGCATGATAAACCGTAAGAAACAGATACATATGTAGGTCAATAAGGACGTTTAGAGACGAAAGACGGGGTCACTGTTAGAATTATTCGAAGTTCTCTACAAATACAAATGCGACATACTTTCCTCCCAGCCTACAGCCTGGATTGCGCCCGCATTACTGTGTATATATCCTATCAGGATGGTAGCTACTGCTCAGTGTGATGATTAATTCCGATAACCGGTGCAAGGCGATTTTTGAACTTGCGTCTCGTTATCCCTTCCCCGCATGTTGGAACAGAACAAAATTCATGTCAGATTTTTGGTGGTAATGACCAAGTCCGCACAAAAACTGCTTGGTCTTGTCATCTGTTGTAACTCTTGTTTTGCGTGTTTAGCGCTGCACTATGCTTGACTGAAGCCTGATCGATTGTGTAAACCAACCATTACCATTGACTAGTTAACAATATGTTCACTTTTTCAAGCTCCAACGATTCTCTTCGGTTAGTGCCACCCGGTTGCCCAAAATGAAGTTCAGGGTTGACTCCGGGACGCTACTCTAAGTCTCTAACCAAACGACCTACCAAAAAAAACCATAGGACGATCTGAAGGTCACAACCCACTGGGACGGGTGACGGATCACTCAGTTCATGCTCATTTCAGATGGGGCTAAACATTGCTGGTGTCCAGTACATTCCTTCCTCACAGGGCTCTCAGCATACAGCCAGCGGTTGATTTGGAATTAGGTTTTACCACCCTCTCTAAGCTGATTACTACCGTTCAGTCAACCTAGCCCCCCCCCTCGGCATTTGCGTTCATCCTGGGGCCTTAGTGAAGGCACTTGCGTCGCCAGAAGCTGGTGCGTTGAGCTCCTTCGGTTGCTGTCACTTGAGACGCGAGTGCACTTGGGACATTTCGAGAGGCACTCAAGGCGAGTAACCGACTTGGAGCCTGAGACACCCACTCCCGACCGTGCTGGAGCATATCAAACAGCCGAGACCCCCAATTCCTTTTTCTAAACCAACAATCGTCTTGCGACCCCACTGCAGAAATACCATTATCGCAGTTTGTAAACAGGATTCAACTCGTGTGGTGGACTAATTCATGTTGGTGAATCGCTGTTCCTGTAGTGTCATAACTCATTTGGATGTACGCACGAATGGTATGCTTATATCAACTCAAAAGTCGAGCTCTACAACTTTTTTCGACTCTTCGTGCTATACATGATCTTTGCTTAAACAATAATTACAATGGTACCCTCAGGTCTTGGAAACTGAATTGAAGCATTTAAACGTCTCCATGGTAGCGTGCGCAGTTTGGAGGGCTGGAAAGCGATCACCCAGGAGAGAAACAAGATACGAAAATAATGCAAAAACTGAGGTCATTTAAATAACTAAAATCAATGAAAACACGTAGATTAGATGAACAGCATAAGAACTCTATCCATCTATTTCTTGTTATATGGCATTCTATCATTCATGTTTACTAGTAAGATTAGGGAAATGAACAGCAAGTGAATTCGGCGTGAGAGTGGTGTAGCCAACTAAGTCAGGTGATCCAAAGATTGATCGATTGATGGAAATTGTTTTTTTGGTAATTTATTTTGGAGCCTCTCCTGCAAACCCCGTCTGCTCGTAGTTGAATGCGATTGTGTGAGCTAACATGGGCGTTCAATCGTGTGAATAAGATTGATATTTTGGAAGGGACCAATTTTACATTTTCTTACGTAGGTGAGACTCGAGCATGAAGCGTATTGACAAAAAAAGGACAATATATATATATAATTGCAACTTGGGTAATAAGGTTTTTCCCTTCTAACTCGTTCACTGTTTTTCGATGTGAGTAGAACTTCATTAAACCGCGACAAGAACTAGTTTTGTTTTCGGAACATAGTAAACGAACAACACACTGATGGTGTGTCGGAATAAACCAGATGATCGTATTTGCGATAGCCGTGTAAATTGTGCTTTCTGCCCCCAGTGTGCGAAGAGCACCATTCACGGGATGGCTACAACTGGATCTGATCGGGGTGAGACGGAAGGCACTATGCACCCTACAATTTTGCACCTAAAATCCATCGCACCACCTCACGCCTTCATCAAGACAGGATTACGGGATGTCGTCATAAACCTTGATGTATAGACTGCAAGGCGGTCTATGAACCCATCGACGGGCGGTCAGCAGTTGCGCGACAAAATGGTCTAGTGAACCAAGTGCGCAAAATCGTCTTGTGGGCGCCAGACAACCCAAGGTATCACAGTTGCAACCAGACGCTTTTATGTCTTGAAAGTAATAAGGATACTGGAACTCTAATCGTGTCATCAATGCTTCTTAGCCCAGTCCACTTCAGGTTATGCAAGCAGTAACCTTTCATAAACGTGCTCCGCACCACTGAATAACAATGAAGTAAAAATTAAAACATCAGAAGTCAGAAGGGCTTTACAAGAAAGAAAATACCGCGAATACAAAACAAGCCACTGATCGCAGCATTAAGTCATACTTCCTAAAGCTTTCAAACTTCATTTTTTGAGGGATCTCATGAACCCCAACCTGGTAGCTTAAATTAATTTTCTTTGGACAGATCACTTTTCAGAATTCTCATGCACTTCGGCCGGATCATAGTCTGCTCCTAGTGACTCGTCTTCTGACCACTGCCTACCTTATAGAACGATATGCAGCAAGTTAGTTGATCTGACGGGATACATGGAGTGTTCCAATCTCTTTAACCTAATTGAATTCAGCGTTCCATTGAGCTTGTCCAATCACTAACCTTGCACCAACCTGGTTTTGCTTGTTACACCAAAGCACCAACTATTCAAAAGCGAAAAAGAGACCGAACATAATAGATCTAGAAAATACTGAATTAAATAACTACATAGAAAATGAAAGAGTTCGGATGCAAGAACGCCACTGGCTGCAGCACTGAGCCATATCACCTAGTGCCTTCAACCATCACTAAGCAGAATCTTGCAGAGCCTACCTGGTAGTCCAGCTGAACGTGCAGGGGTCATTCCGCTCGTTGAGGTTTCCACATCTTTTCCCCATATCATTGACTGGCCACCCACCTTCCAACCTTTACCCGTCCGGAAGAATAACGCACAAAGAGGCAGATGTTCTTTGGGCATACGCAAAACATGTCCCACTCATCTTAACCATTACAGTTCAGTGTCTGTTCTAAGTACTGAACCCTCGGACCCAGCAACCTGAGTCTAACCTCTGAGTAGTCGACACAATTCTTCCACAATATTATACCGGTACTACGAAGACAAGAGTAATCAAACACCAAACGTCTTTGCAGACTTTCTGCTCCCACTGGCCATGTTTCCTGACCAAGTAGCAGCACCGATCTCACCACTGCAAAATAGACTCAACCTTTGATGGATAAGTGGATTCTACACCGATTCCGCAGATGCCTCAAATTAACAAATGGCATTGGAGCCTTCTGTATGCATGATGACACTTCATCCAATCTACCACCACTGGGTGAGATGTAGCTACCCAAGTAACCAAATCTACCTACTTTACCCAGTTCTTCACCTGCAAAAACAAGTTACGGCTTTGGGTCAGTCGAGTCTTGTAACAACATTTTGAAATCTAAAAGTAAACAGTACGTCACAAACATCCATATAGTCAAGAGGACATTGTAGCTTGGATGGAGGGTTTTTGTAAGCTCCAAACTCGACGCCAGCTACTTGTATATGACAAAGTAAAAGTGAAATGAATTCCTCCGGTACACTCTTCAGTGAGGCCCAGTGCAGCAGAAGTGAGCGGTTGGTTGATTTGGATTCCGCTTCAGATTGTGCGTCTACTGAAGCTTTGCCTATTTTCTGACACTATTTATGAAGAAGATGCTATGAATTCAACCCAAATGGTTCGGAAACCGACGCGATTTTCAAGCGTCAGTCTCTCGCATACATCAAATACTGAGATATTTACAGTAACACCTTTCTTTTAACTCGGCACAGTTATCGATTCACAGCAGTTCCCATATATTTTACCCTTCCCCAGATCGACTTCAATAGATTTGTTAACTCCAATGCCAAAAATTCACCACTATGCTTGAAAAAGGAGGGCGACGGCCCACCTGGTCCAGTGCAGCCTTATATCCTTTAGGGAAACCTATCCATCGACCTCCAATTCTGATAGTGGACTGGTATCTGCCCGTGGTGTTTTACTCTCTGACATAAGTGGAAGATCCATTGTCGAAGTTGGCCAACAAAGCTGGTCTTTAAGTGCTTCACCAAACTTTCCAGGCAACGCTTCCGAGAATGAGTCAATGAGTCGTAGGACTAGTCGATTCACTGACTTACATTTGGCTTTAGTGGACCAGTATTCCTAGTCAGTCGGTAGAGGTCGCTAATAACCGCAGCCTCTTTCGCTTCCTTGGATTTATTTATCCACTGCTGACAATAATCATTTTTGATACTCGTGGTCAGCTGGCGTCTCGGGGATTTAAACGCACGATATACAACACACGGGGGTGTTTTCCAGAGGGCGTATCTTCACGCATCCAGCAAAGCAACTGACGTTGATGATTTTCTTCAGTTGCTACGACCTCACGGTCTTAATTCATGAGTGACGTCCACCGCTGATTGCAAGGCGTCTTGAACCTGACCACAATGTGAGCTCGGGTGTTGGGTATATTGGTATAATGATGTGTTGAAAGTCTCAACTAACAATCAAGTTGGCGACTGTTATCCGGGAGAAGTTGCAGAAGACAGAAATTTTTCTTGATGACGCTACCGCAAAACAGGTGTAAACAAAAGCCAGCACGGACCAAGGCCTGATTCGATTCCGTAAAAGTGCACCAGAATGATGGACAATCTCCAAATGATCCACTCCACCGGTGGCCAATGGCAGTGGCTAGTCTGAGTCCATTGCTGCAAAAGTGAAGTTTATGTTCGCTGGAAACAGCCTATAGTCAAGACAAACCTGGCTTAGTCCTTTGCCTTTTGGTCGGCTTGGCAAGCAAATGGGCCCCGGATGCACCTTGTTGTCTGCCAAAAACAGCCATTTTTGGCGTCAGAATCAACATCCACTTTGAGGTAATCTGGACAAGTTCAAGCAGGATTCTTCTTTGTATTCATCAGAACAACGATCGGCGGGAGCATAAACGCGACGAACGAACATCAACGTCCCAGTTGTCTATCGCAAAGAACTCTCCGGACAAACTGCACATAAGCGCTCGGCTGTCGTACTCATAGCGAACTCGAATTCAGCACGGTCTCGACCGATCCAGACGGAGTCACGGGACATACTGAAATAAAGGTGAATGAGATTTTTGTATCTAGGATAAGAATAGAAGTGGGGTCTAGCATGTATGATTTGGTGGTATAGCACCCGTCTTTTTAACAATCTCTGCGACAGCTGGCTGTCCTATCTGGTTTGGTGTGCGAAGATTGAAGGCACTCATATGAAAAGAATATTAAGTCTTCAGTAAGTCTTCGAAATCAATTTCTGACCTTCCACCAATACCACCATAGGATAAAACCAGCAAGTCTTTTTTTGTGGCAGCTTGTACAAGCTTTACACCTGAGGACCGGAAGAATGCGGTGAGTACTTAGGTGAACAATGCCTGGAGGCTGTCTTCGCCGCAACCCCAACCGGAGTCCTTGATTCAAAAATGTGATCCACAAGGTATTGGGGCATTAATCTAGCATAGGAACTCTTAGTAATACACAGCTTATCACTATCCATCCTGCTCAAAGCAACAGATAGCGCAGTCCTAATTACCCTTTGCGAAAGCCGATGCATTATGGAATTTATTACGTTCGTGTGACACATAGAGGCTCTGGACTTGTATTTCTAGACACCCTTGCCACTAGCCAGGAGAACAATTAGGTTCTTCAACCAAAGCATTTAATTCTGACTAGCACGTATCCAAAAGAGAGCAAGGAGCCCATCTGCTTGGATCAGTTCTACTTCTGTTGTATTTTGCGACTGAATTTACAGTTCAAATCCACCCTAAATCCTCGGGGCCAATCCTTTTAAGTCCGCTAATATTTAAGTCTGAGATATTCATCCTTTGGAGGATGGGAAGCAGAGCCAAGTCGCAACAAGAAGTTCGCCAAGTCATATGAGTGATATAAATCCCTGAATAGCAATTCGAAATCACATGAAAACTAAAGTGGACCCGCCTGTGGAGAAAAATTCCAAGCGCGGTTTTCTAGCCTCATAATAGAGGCACTATTTGCGGAAATGCAAATTGTCGAGGCTCCGACTGGCATTTGCGAATCAAGTGACAACATTAGGTACGACGCCGAAAGTCTGCTAATGGAACATTGATAAAGTGAGTACGACCAGACATGGAGTTCCATCCACTTATGGGGTTTCACGATACTTTACTTCCGGCACAGGCACATAAAGTGAACCTCTCAGCCATCGGATTTTCTCAATGGAGTGCTGAGCATTTGGCCAAAGAAGCTCAAAATATGTTTAAACTAAAATATCTGTCTCCTGCTGCCAAACGTTTACAAAAACCCTGGTTTTCTCCTGATGATTGCCGACCAGTGGTTCTTATCAGGAGCACGATGTGAAGCTCTTAGAAAGGTCTCTTACTCTGACATGAGCAGCCGAATATCACAATGCCTGAAAACGAATAGAGAACCAGGAGGGAAGTTAGTTGGTGGAATGCATGAGTCTGGAGTGGCTAACATGCCAAACGAATCTTTCAATTTTCCTGTTTCTTTCCTTGCACTCTGCTTTTCCGCCACCCGACAGCGTTAAGTTTACACACAGACTTGTGTTGAACATTTTTACATGAAATGCTTCTTTCCCAATCATTAATTGTCGATAATACATCAAAAAACATGATTTTCCAGATAGTAACCGTGGCTATTAAAATCCGTCAAACTGGAGACGTACTGGCAGTGCGAACATATTGAAACGATTTTGTACTCATTTCTTGGCCATCATATAAGCATTTCCGAGCACTGTGTTTGCATGGAACAGCAAATCCTATCTAGTGTATCCATGTGCAACTGCACTTACGGTAATGCATCAGCTAGAATTTAAGGCACAATGCAAAAGCCTAACTGACAGAAATGGGGGGCTGGCAATCGAAGAAAGAATCTAATGTGAAGGGGCAGATCACCTGAGTGTATAAAGGAGAAAATCGTTCCACTAATTATTCGTTGAATGAAGCCTCTGTTAAGCAAAACAAGAGACGCCATTCCAGTACTTGTTTTCGGAGTCCAAATTTGGGTGTATAAATTACAGGTTGGCTGTTGGTCAATGACATCCTACCCTAGCCCCATCCCAGAATCACTACAATGGACAATCAGAATTATTTAAGTACTATTTTAAGTCAGCCTACTGTTAATTTGACAGTAGCATCCCTTGGTTCGCGTAATTTGTCGTGATTAATGGTTATTTGACGCTCGCACCATCCGCGTCTACAGTGCAGCCGATGTACAGCTGCGCTTGTCGCATTTACCGGTTTTCAACTGGTCTATTCAGTCAGACTCGAAATAGAATATGGTTTTTTGTGAGCTCCAAGGCAGATAGAAAATAATCCACCTACAGTTTTATCAACCAGATGTAATAAAGTAGACAAACGGTATAGTTATTATTAATCGTAGGAATAGTTGTCGCGTTATTGTTGCTGATATCTTTAGTTTATTTTCCTGGCAGGTTTGCACTTCCAACCGAGAACCTTCCCTACTTGTATATTCAAATTTCGGTCCAAAATGCGCTCCCCAGAACTGGGACTATAATAAAAGTTTGCTGAAAAACTGTGGAAAATAACTTGTGGAATGAAGACACTGACGGGATGGCAGCTCCATATAACCTAATCAGCACCTCATCTTTCGCCATTAGTATTCGGGAGAAATATGGAAAGAGGGAGTTTTTAAATGTGTTAAAAATTTAGGAGACAAATCACAATTGGAGCACGTTCATGAATCTGAGTGGCAGTCGAAAATCAAAATACAGCAGGTTGACGTTTTCTGAAATTATCAGTCGTGAATGTTTCCAGGTGCATTAACACCGCTTCAAGCGTACGGGAATAGAACAATCTGAAAATTTGCTATGGACGAATGGCTAATACGGTCAAATTTGATGACAACTCAATCAAAACGAACATATCCTTTTATACACAAATTCTATGCGGTTCCTTAGAAAGTTTCAAGTTCCTCAAGATTTTCCATCTAAAGCAATAACCAAGTCATGAGGATTACTCGGACATATGAAACATGAGCACATAACCCAAGCAACTGGTTCGCGTTCTGAATCTTGGTCGAATCCATACCCAAGGAAATTCGTTGTTCCACAAGTAATTTCTCAAAACGGGACTCTCGGGTCTCCGTACCACGAGGCTGTTTTGATCGGACAAAAACAGACTCACTGTGTGTTATTCTAGTGATCCCTTCCCTCCCCTGTTGCTCCGGAGTACAGTACACGCACAATAGCAGTGGAGATCTCTCTTCGAAATCACCTAGTTCTATCAATACGGTACCAATCATCCTATATCAGGGGACAAAAACAAACCTCTTTGTAGCCGAGATAATAACTGATTGGAGTGAGATCAATCGAAAATAGAATCCCATGAAAGCCTACTTAGGCGAATGTTTTTGGTTCAGAGTCCATTACTACCAAGGCGTTACACAAGCTCAAGTAAAAAGTGCATATGCACAATCGTACGGGCATAATCAATTTGCGGAAATGGCAAGTTGCAAAAACGATGATTTTGGGTGTAAAGTTGTTGACACGAGTAGATACACAATTTTATGAACCCTGGAATGCTTTGGCTTTAAGACGTAATGCACGCAAATCAATCTATCCATCAATCGATCAGAATCGAACGTATTTCAGTATTGCATTTCGGTTATGATGTTTCTATGCCCATGCAGTTTGTCATATTGAAATGGGAGTCTTTCGATAGTGATCGATAGTGGGAGTTTTGATGTGAGTTATCTGATCGATTCGTCATGCAGTGTTAGCATCCAAATTGACATTTAAAACCATGGAAGCTCAATGTACATGTTTTATCCTTGTTAGCAGTGCCTATCCACCCGGCTGGAACTGGGACATGAATCAGGAACGAGCGATTGTAAGTCGAACCCCTAAGCCATTACGCTAGCCATGCCCACTATCAACAGCTCATCGAAGATGAACACTGCGTTGTATAGCACTCTTATCCGCCAGTGGACTTTGCAATCCACAAAGCAATTGCACACCAAATGGACAGTCCCCAGGTTAGGACCAATTTTTCTGTAAACAGGCAAAGACATTACACTCTAACTAGCAGAACAAAATCAAATCAAAACTCCCACTACTAAATGGCAAGTAGCTCCCGCAGTGTTCTGAGATCTGCGGACACCAGAGCCCTTTTCACCGATGGTACCAAGTTATTCACCGTACCGGTGAAAGAGCCAAAATGGACATTATAACGAAACAGTCCCAAGTACAGTAGCCCACGACTGACTAACATTCCAGTCCGCCCAAATTGTCTGTGCTGTAGTCACCATCACTACCTAGATCGACAGGCGTAACATTTCAAAATGGAAGCACTCCCATGCTATCAGGGTTCCCAGACATCCGTCTTTGACATGCATGGTTTGAAACCAAGATATGCAATCGGACAAAGTACCGTCACCGGAAAGTGATGTCACCCACTGTCTACCATAAGTACAGAATGCTCAGTGAGGCGTCCCTCTTTAAATCAAGCGTTGGAGGGCCTCACTATAACATGGCAACACTACAGCCTCTGTCATGACCTAGATGCATATGACATTTCGTGTTTCCAGACATGAAAAGCATGGTGCATGGGATTTGTTATGGATGTTCATGAGCTCCGATCAAAGCCTTTATATTGAACAGACATTTGTTTAGATTTGGTCTAACTGTTTCAACAGATCGTCCAAGGAAATTGCATGAAAGTTGATGAAAATTCCTTCGTAAATATATTGTTTCCGTTTGAAGGATTTTTTCTTCGGCCAAAGAACTGGTGCACAGCTCACGTATTCTGGATTCTGTCGCGTCATGAATCTTTCTATGATCCTTTTCATTTTGCTTTAGTTTAATGACAGGTCGTATCCTCCATAAAGTGCTATATATATATATATATATATATATATATATATATTCGCTGCTGGTCGGCGCACGAGATAGTTTGGTATATACGCACAGAAGCACTTATTTGGGCGGAAAGTGATTTCCCAATCATGTGCTTTTCGGATTGGGACATGCATGAGTTAAGAACCGTAGTGACTCCGTACCAGATACGACTTGCTTCCGTTATGAAAACGGGATTTTGAGTTAATCTAGTTTTTGCTCCTCGCTATAACCTGTAGAAGGTAGGATTGATTTGTTGTTTGCGAGCATATATCGAACAGACAGTTTCATTTCCATGTTAATGCCCCATCTGCGCTTTGGTAATTCAGTTTGCAACTGGCGTGGTAGGACGCGGTAAGTCTTTATACTAACATCCAATTATATGGCTCGTACAATCAGTAGCCCGATCGCGAAGAAACCTAAAGATAAATGAAGCCGCTTTTCAACTGATTATCCACCTCAGAGACTGCAACCATGTCCGCACAGACTCCAGTTATTACTGAGTAAATTCCGCCCAAACTTCTTTTGTTAATTCCCCTACTGAAGATTTCTGAAGTAGTCCGTTGCACGACCTAGTTAAAATGGGCTAAGAAAAATCAAAAGTTTCACCACCGATAACCAAAAATTGTCCACTGCCATGTATTCCGCACCTGGCAACCGACACCGTAGTATTGCTGTTTCCTCGTTCACTCGGGAAATTTCGGCCGGTCATTCGCTCTGAGGCTGTGAACGTACGTCTTCCGAAATACCTGTCACTGCCAACCAAGGAACAAACGACCGTTCGTTGACTGTAACCAGAGATAAAATCCGCTACGAAATCTTAGTAGGCACTATTGGCAAATCCGAAAAGTCAGCAAACAGTGCTGCCGATTTAAAGTAAACAAAAGAAAACGAATTGTCCGCAATGGAAACTATCGGATCGAAATCAATCACTGAGACTGTCTGCGATAAACAAATGAGTAAACCCGCCACACGATGGCAGTATCATGCGATTTAAAACAGTGCCATAAAAAGCATTCCGTAATACTAAAACTAGCGTAGTTGTGAAATAAGAAGAACAAGAATGACTAAAAGCGTATTTATGAATCCTCTGCGTGTATGCATGTTATCGTGTTTGTGTGTGGCGTGTATGCCACGGTGTGCCTTCATTCGGCACACATGTACATGCAAGATAACACGCAAACTTACCTACAGCGATTCGGAGTCTCTTTGTTACCGACTGAAAACGTGATATGCCACTGATAGATGATCGCGTTAAACCACACGGCAGACTAGGTTGAATTCACTTTGTGAATCTGATGCAGCGATCCGGTTCCAGCGGTGATAATCACTCGCAATCAGGTGTGTCGGTTACTAGCCTGGGACGGGTCGCTTGTCGTCCAGCAAAAAGCAGAACCTCGAGCCTAGGAGCTTATGAAATAGCTTATGAAGTAAGAACAAGGGTCGCATACACAACTCGCATGACTCTTGACATTTGCTTAATTCCACATTGCAATAGCTCATCCATCTTTCCGGCAAGAAATTGGATACAAGTTGAAACAAAGATGTTATAGTGATATAAATATTGCTCATGTAAACTGGAATCATTAAGAAGGCCAAGAAGAAGCCATCGTGAAGAAGTATTTTAAGTAAACGGTTTTACTGACATTTTTCAATAGCAATCACGGCTCACATCAATCCAGACGTTTATCACGTGAAAATGCTGGATATGACCTTAATTCAAAGCCTCGCGATCACTTTAAAATACCTATGTGCCAGTTTTCACGTGATGTCTACGCATTCACGACGAAGTTTGCAACAGAAAACAGTCTTTTTGTGTTTAGCTTCACTTGTTACCAAATGGACTTGGTACTTTTCTTCCATTTCGACGATTTGGCAGACTGGGAATCCATAAGTCACAATAGTTTGACGCCGGATAATCAATAAGAGAAATTCGTAGAATTAGTTAGCCGTGTAACCAGTGCATATGCAATTCAGTGTTCCCATTCCCTACATTTTCTTTTGAAATGAAATGCATCTGTCAGTACAACATAAAATCGAGATATCTGTTGTACGCACGCAAAAAATACACGCATGTTGAACTGTAATCTGTCCCAGAAGATAGTGTAATTCTTCGTGAAGATAGGGATACGGTGAAGATCATTCTACGGATGTACATAAAAGGATCCCAAGTGAGATGAAATTCCCAGCTCATCGGCAGTTACAATTATTACGGCTACGTTGACTGTTATATGCATATGACTAAGAGATAGGTGTGCATGCGTATTACTACTTAGAATCATGCGATTTCTATCTGAAGCCATCAGAAATGAGTTAACCGAAGTTAATTTCTGCACAAAACAATTACCTTCATTCGCTTAACTGTACGGACCTGGCAGCAGGTGAGAGGCTGCGTTGAAAAGCGGTGATTAGATAAAAGGAGGTGGAAGTGGGTGGATTCTCCATTGTGGCACGTTTCGGAACGGTGCAGTGCCAGAAATTTGCAAAATGCTTTGGTTTGATCTCTTCGTTCAGTTGATGAATCACATGTCACACTAGGGCCTTTGATGGTTTCCAAGCTTGGATTCCCGTACAGTTGTCCCTAGTAGATTTTACATTTGGACTAAAGGGAACATCCGCGGAAACGTGCAAAACTGCAGGTTTTTAAGTTATTTTTTGCTTCCTTTATTAATGAAATAACAACGAAGGGGGTCGCGGCCAACAGAAGGCTGCCAAGTGAGAAGTTGACCAACGGTGGGAAGATTCGAACCCGCGACTTTCACGTCCAGATGCCACGACCTTATCCGACTGGCCACCGTCGGCCAGTGTTGGTGGCAAAACAAGCTGCATTTGGGGCCAAAGTCTGGCTCGCATAGCACGAAGTATACAGTCCCGACATCGTTGATCTTGCTAATTGTTCTCTCCCCAATAGTGTCCTCCATACAGCATTGTGTGTGAAACTAAATACAGTGGCTAAAAGGTTTAGTTACGACCGTTGTGAAGTGGATCAGAATAATCGAACACGAAACAAGTTTGCTTGCTCTTTTGAAGCGCAGCAAATCCCGAAGGACTTGGTATGTAGAAGAACGACTTTGCATGTAATCGCGATTAGATTGAATGATCGGCGTGCCACCGTATGATTTACAGTAATAAGATGCGTGGAATGAACGAGGTTGCCACAGGACAAACATTTCAGGGTCAAGGCCAAACTAAAGGACTGAATTAGTGCAAATATAGACGAACACAGAGGTCATTCCCAGTGCACAGACGAAGTCAAGATAGCGGATGATCTGACATCTGTGACGGAAACACTAAAACCAACCGTCACAAGATATCAACGATCATTGATATGGACCATAAAACATTAAAAAACCGTGAGGTCATAACGCTGTTTTCAAGGGATTTAGCCGAAATCGAATACAATCAGCCATTTGTTGGTACTACTTTGAGATTTTCAAGTGACTTACTGTGCAGTGTCAGTGCTCAACGCTACTCGCAACCGCATTAAACTCTCCAACGGGAACTTCGGTGATCGATATGAGTTACAGAACCCCGGCTTCTCATTTTGCCAAGCGATTAGCCGTCTTGTGATAGGTAATCGACTGTGTGGATGATGGAGATGGATAAAAGTGCACGCGTTGTGAAACTTATGATTTCCTTAACGTTCATTCTTTATGCAAATATTAATTACATAGACGGAGGAGGGACTTTCGATGGTCCCACGGAAAGTTCGTACGTGTTTGACTGGCTCGTTGCGTTTTCTAAGCTTTTGTGCTACCGTTTAATTGTAACAACGAAACTTGACAACTTTCAGTCTTCATTGCTGATCTATGCGTTATCTGAAAATCACTCGCGAGTTTCCTTACGATTTCGTGTCTGCAGCCTGGAACAACTATTGGAACAACGTTCTCTGAGACAATATCTTAAAAAGTAGGTCTAGTCCTTTCTGGTTGTTTTCGTTTTACCAGACTTTCAGTTTCGTGAAACCTGCCCACAAGAGTACCAATGCAATTCCGAAAGACAAGGGGTGATTTGTATATTTGACAGTAACCAGCTGGCCAGCTTCATGATATTTTGCTTAGTTTCCTAGAAAAATTCTGGAAATTCCAAACGTCCATTTTTCGTAAGCTGTGGCCATATTCTTTGTCCTTAAAACAGTTATAATTAGTGGATCAAATCGGGTTAATTTCGTTCCACAGTTTCGAACAAACCGAATTCAGCTGGGTGTTCCCTAACGGAGTTGGACGGACACTCACGTTAAACAGACTATTCTGATTGGGTACACCGCAGAAAAAAGAACAACTGGGTGGGATAATGTTTTTTTTTGACGCTAACTTCGTCTGCAGTCATTCTCGGACCAGATTATCCTCACCATCATGCTGTACAGTGAACCTGATTTAAAAATCATTCGGAAATGAAGGGTTTTACTTCGTGGCTGAGACTAACTGCGGTATTTGGACTTGGAATTAGTATAAGAAATTTGGTTAGTCATAACAGCAAGCGGATATGAGTTACCAGTAATTACTGAATTGTCTTCGGCCCAGGTTACTCAAACGAACTCAAAAGGAAGACCACAACAGAATGCAAACAAGTTTGAGTTGCACTTGTCGCTCATGGGTTTATATACAAGATTGGAAATATCCCGAGTGGTGGAAAATGTTCCTTCCAGAAGCGCTCGCGTAATGTGTGCAGTTCACGACTGCTTGTTCTCATGGTTCTTGTTGGTTATTGATCTATCCAGTCTAGCGTGAAGCTGTAGCGGACTGCATCACTTGACTTCCAAATGAACTCATCCCATTAATCAATCTGGGCGATATTCCGATGAAATGATTGGGTTATTTTCATAAATCTTCTTGGAGGTTAAGGGATGTCTGTGTGTATGTGCGTGTGAGGCGAACTGGTAGCAATCTCACAGGATCAGTGAGCGACTAATGAAGAAGGTGAATCGAGATGTCAGCATCTTCCTCCAGTCAACTATTTTGCTACACGGCCTCACACCGGACCATTTCTGTCATTGAGGATGAAGCTATTTTTTCATACATATTCGGTAAATTTGAGAAATACTTCCAATTTTGGGTGTCATCAACCTACATCGTTCAAGCCACAATGCTTTTTCTGTTCTGAATTAGTATTTACCTGAGATGTGGGATAGAGAAGACGAGATTCGCCAATGTATCAATTGATAGCCCACTCCAGTTAATGTGAGCTATTTCATCTGGTCACCTACGCATAGGACTATTTCCGGATTATTCTTCCTCCATTCTTTGATGAGAAAATCCTTCGGGGAAGCGATCCAAACCAGAACACACCAGTCCATTTTTAACGACTGCACGAGCTGAACCTAATTGGTCCCCTGCTAGGGCAGATACCAGTGTTTGGGCCGATAAGTTGGTAATCTGCCCTAAACGTTGATTTCGGACAAAAGACAATTCGCTGTAAGCGCTTGAACAACAGCGTTTCTCTTGACAATAGATTCTTGAACTCTCATTGGAATTACAGCCACTTTGAAATTCCACAATTCCAGGAGAAAGGGAACATAAAAATATGGTTGATTCGTCCACCCATATTATCTTAGGACAAGTCCGTTTGGGCGCTAACACTTCATTCGTCTAAGCCGCAATATTTGATATCAGTCATTCCGGGGCATGTCAGATTCAGTAATCGATTAGTTTCTGTGACCTGGCCCTCATCTGGATTTTTTCTTCCGCTTGTGGACACTGGTGATCTGATCATCAGTTATCGTCATTTCAGAATGTAAATGTCGCTAGTTCGAATCCTCCAAATGAAGGTAACTTCCCCGTTTTAACCTTCAAATGGCAGCAGCTTCGCCCCCTTTTGTCTTAACGTACACAACAGTGGCATTATCAAAAGAGTTACGGGGGCAAAATGACTGGCCAACCTTTCTCTCTCACATTTCATCGGCTGGATTTCTGACATACCTCGTGTAGGAAGGAGTCAAAATAGATCGATTGAATACCACCAAAAGGCAAACCGATATAACTGAATGCTGATTTGAAAAAATTCAACAAATCACTTGCATTCGTGAATCGACGAGTAAAATGTAACCCCGTTAGCTTGTCCGGAACAGACTTGCATGTCCCGGGTTTCTTTTTTCTGATACATCATTGCATTTATCTGGATTAGAACTTGTCTTTGTGCCAAATCCCTACGGTCTCTTTGTTGCTAATTTCTCTAGGTTTGCGACGATTTAGCCCGTAGTTCCCGGGGGAATAAAAACGGCAGTGGTGATCTAGTTTTCGGACAGACTGCTCCCGTTTTCACCCAAATTCACAGTGGGTGGCCGTTTTCGTTTCTAACTCCCTCGCCTATCCTCTCGGTGCTGCGAGAGGTTATTGGTCAACTAGAATGTTTACGTACAGGAATTGAAATTATCTTAATCACGTTATTGTGGTTTTTTTGAGAAATCGCAAACATTCTGTTTGTTGTGGGACGGATGATGTAAAGAATATACATGTCTGAAAGTTGTACAGTTTTAGCGAACTTTTTCATACGAAAACCGATCTGTTGCGCATGACAGGTCAAACTGGAGAAACGGACGTTATTTTCGGTTGGGATAATTTTAATTGGGAAGTTTTACTGACGGATTTTGACAAATGTCACAATTATCTGGGCTCTTTTCCCAAGCGGATCAGGTGACTGTTAGTTGTTCTCACAAGTATTCTTATGAATCCAGGCTTCCCATCACTCAGTGGGTTCTGAATTTTGTGTGGATTTTTAGCATCCTCAATCTACGGTGGAATAAACACCTTGTTGAACAACACACACCACATATGGGTGCATCGAATATATTGTCGAGCTCGATCACGTGATCAGCATGAATTTTGTCAGCGATTTTAATACCATTGACGGAACCGAGATGCGTGTTTCGAGTGCGCGGTCGGTTTCACCGAATCCTTTTCGACAGGCTGTGTTGTTGTGACAGAATGACTAGAATTCTATTCCACTCACCATCAGTTAGCGCACGCCTGCACCGACATGCAGAGTTAAGGAGATTGGGACTGATTCGTGTTGTAGGGCAGAACACCAGAACTTTTACCATTAACATTAGCTCATCTGAAAATGACATCATAACAGCATTCAACATCATAAAGACGAAGAAATGAACGAGGGTAAAATGGCCCTTTGAAAAGCTGGAAGCTGACTGGGAGAGATGGGGGATTTATTCTTCCTGAAGTGGGTAAATTGAGTTTGCTTAGGAAAGCGGTTGAAAGCGACGCTTGATAAAGTGTGGCCAAGTTTTAGAGTCCAAAACGGGTTATTCTATTCGAGGGTGGATGCAATATGAGGAGACTAAACAGCCGAATGGGCAAAATAACTTGCATTAACTAATGTGGACAGATCGATGACTTGTGTGCAAATTGCATGGTTCAGGGTGCTGAGCTTCATTTAGAAACAAGTTCTGGAACGCTTTCAAAGGGACTGAGAAATTGGTTATAGACTGGTACTTACCAAATCCTGTCTTGTGATCTGATCGCATTTGAGCAGGTTTCCAAAACACGTCGAAACCCTTGATGGACTTCATGGTACTGAACCATCGCAAACCGCGCAAAAAAATCGTCGATTAGATTTCTCGATAGCCCACGCAATCCATTTTACACGGAACATGGTACTTGTATTTCCTCATGGGTTACGCACATATGCAAAGTAATCCATACAAAAGTCAAGTGTGGCCTTTTGGTGCACAAATGTTCCACCCCTTTCTTGTTTTTTTTTCGTGAAACTGAACTAACAATATGAATGAGCTGAAACCCTGAAATTCAGAAATTGTTCATTTTCTTGCTTTTACACTACTCGCTCTCTCTCCCTCTCTTGTGCATGTGTCACTGAATAGCCTTTCATTTAGGTGCACAACGCAGTTAATTGACTTGAGTTGACTAGATTTGAGTACTTCGGAGTCAAGTGAAAGGTTAGGGATTGGTCAGTGGGACCGCAAGTTAGAAATCACTAGTTTGTGCCGTATCGGGGGACGGGGCTCTTGCAGCTTAAATCCATTTTTCTCTAATCAGAGCTGACAGACTTGCTAGCGGTAAAGTCCTGCTAAATAGCCCGGGCCTCGTCGTCAGCTTACAAACCTGATCCCAAACTGAGGAGCAATTACTGAATGAGACAGAACAAGGGATGGATGAAATGAAGGTGAATTTGTTTTCAAATGGCTCGAGGAGTTAGAGGTTTTATATGGGGTGGAAAATCCACTTAAATACAATGCAGGCAGAAGTTAATTTCACGACTAGGAATCAAATCGGTGACCTTCTGCTTACCGACTGGGTGCCCATCGCTGAATATGACAATCGAAAATTCTGTCGATCACTCTCGAACCACAATTGCAGCATTTATTTCCGCTTAGCGTGCAAGTACACATGCTATATTCGTTCACATGTTCATCTAATTCCGGCTTTGCTTTCTGACCTTTCACACCGCGCATGTGCGCATGGGTGTGCGTATATATATATATATATATATATATATATATATATATATATATATATATATATATATATATATATATATATGGCAGTGACAGTATTAATTGTGCCCAGGTGTAGCGTTTTGGTCACTCTTTGTACCCGTAGTTACAGCCAAAGCATTGAGGTGTGCTTACAACCGGTATATGCAGTCAAATAGTCACCATTATGGTCCAGGCTATTTCACCCCAGAATACGTGAAGTACACGTGTGTGTGTGTGTGTGTGTGTATTTACGTATGTCAATGTCTGAGAAGTTGGTTGTTTACGCGTAAAAAATCCGACTACACGTGCGTGGCGAGTTAATCACATGTCTGCGTTATTTTCTGACTTTGTTTTGACTGACTATACACGAACGCATGCACACAAACAAATGCTGACTACCGTGCGACCAAATTTATTACCGTAGTCGAAATTCATCAGGCACTTTTTCCTTTCAATGGATCTTTTTATCTTTTACTTCCTTTATTAATGAAATAACAATGTATACCATTTTTCAGGAAGGGTTGCTACGGGGGGAGGTTGACCGGCGGTGGGAAGATTCGAACCCGCGACCTTCATGTCTAAACTTCATGACCTCATCCGTCTGACCACCGCAGGCCAATTTCCCCTTCCAAACAAAAAGTAAAAATTCCAAAGGAAATCACCACACAAACGGATGTCTATGGTGGTAGCTAAAGGGGGACAAATGGAAATTTTGAAATATTTGGGTAACTTTTCGTCTTCCATTCTAATCCTTCGGAATTTCGTTACTTTGCTTGACTATGAGCTCCGCTTTTGTTCCCTCCATATCCTTCTGAAAATCTATCAGTCGTCCCATCTCCACAGAACGCTTTTTAAAAAAGACATCGCTTCTGTGGTATATTACACATTCAAATGTTGCTCTGAGGACGATTTTCACGTAACTGCTTCATTGGTTGAAATCCGGTCGGAATTTTTCAATTTCCTATCTACGGATGCAATGGAAATGCTAGAACAAACATCTTTTCGAGATGGATAAATCAAACGCGGAATTGACTGGACCTAAGTACGTTAAATTTGTAATAATACTAAGCAGCCCCTAATTGTTGACCGTAAACATATACCTTGCGTAAATGCCAAATCGTTTGAGAAATGGCATGATGGAATCGTGCTCACCGGGAACAGTGTGATTGATGATCACTCCAGGCTGCTGATCTTGGGCAGAGGCAGCGTGCCACTTAGAGGTAACATGCGCATAGCTCGTTAAATTCTCACTTTGTTCCCTTATATTGTTGAATAATCGTGTACTGACAAACAAGAAGCAAGACATCATCATCACCATGGTAATATTACGACCTGTAGCACTAGAAGTGAATCTGCACATATGTGCATTATTTCACGAAATCATTTGTCGAGTAAACAGTGTGTGATATGAGGACAAGTTTTCGGGCGAGCAAAAAACTCGAGGTTACCGACGATGCACCAAAAAATGCCCCGACTAACTACTTACCGGCAAGTGCTCACAGTATGTCCGTTTTCCGTATGCCCATGTGAATGCGATTAAATTATCACTAGAACCGTGCGAAAAATTACACGGAAAGAATGCCTACGTGGCCAGCTTCCCACAAACACCGAAAGTGGTCATGTGTTGCGATTGTGCAGAGAACCCACTTTCAATCCGAAATACTGCTGACCATTAATGTAGTGGCAGATCACAGTGTAGTGAATCAAATCAGGAAATGTTACTCAGGTCACAGCAATCATTTGACAGTTTGACAGAATAAGTCTGCTGAATCCAACTATTTCTAAGATTTATCTCATTGATCGCAATATCTTGTGGTTACGAAAGGGTTTACTTTTCTCAGATCACAAAACTATACTGTTTCATACCGTGAGGTGCCAGAATTTTGATTCTTTATTGCGATATAATTAGCTGCAGGAGGGCAGCAAGTCAACGCACTTTCCTCTCCCTCCTACACACGAGGCGACATCGTGTACGTGCTTTGAGTGAATAATGAGGTTGGGAGTGGATAGCAAGTCACGTGCTCACTGCAAATCGATTGTGGGACTAGTTGCAGACACGCAACTTTGCTTTGCTTCAAAGCGGGGGAAGAGAGCTCAAGTCTAACCGCCCTGAGTTGGTCTCCCATAGGACTTCACAGTCCAGTTCCCTTGACTATGAACATTGCACTCACGATTTCCGGTGTGTCACTTTCAGTTTGAATTTATCGCTCAGTCGGTGGAATTCCTGATTTGCCTAGATTGTTCCAAACTAACCGAGGTCGTTGATTTTTTCATGCCAAAACAGCCTGTGGCTACCGCCACCGCTGGCACACTCCAATTCACCATCTGATCCAGTTAAACTGTAACGAAATCATCAGTGGTTGTTACTACTATTCGAGGCATTCGGGTTCATTGTACTTCCGTAGTCTGGTCAATCCTAAGTTCCTCCATTCTGGATTTAAGTGATATTCATGCGATTTTAGGTAGATCTTTTCCGCAGGTTGAAAGAAGACTACTAGTTGGAGCAATCACAGCCCAACCATCAGATTGGTAGCCATTCACATAGTCACTGCCAGGATTTCGCTACCGCATTGATCTATGACCCAATACTGACCGGTGACATCACTGGATGGGAGGGGAATTGCTGTAAATATTCTTTCGATGTAAGGTGACAAAATGGTCAACGAAGTCGTTCAAGGACCAAGGCAACTGATATTCGCTTGTCGCAAAAATTCTACCCAAGTAGAAAATTACAAAATACTCCACAACATCGATCAGCATCCGTGCGTTTAATGTTTACAGTTGATTGCGTCAACGAATTCGTAAATATAGCTAAATTACCGTTCACCGTTTGCGTCACACGACGATTTGGTTATGTATTCAGTTGTTTGATTATGAATAGGCAAACAGAGACCAAAAAATTATTGCGCAATAATACAACACTGCAAGTAAATAATGCCAAAACTGGAAATCTCATACAAGAGCTGATTTTTACTGTCTGGTGAGATATTCTGGCTGAAAGAACAAAATTCCATTTACCTCTTCACTCGGGGAAGGACCTCCGCAAAATGTGCTTCAAATGAGCAACGCAATATCCGCATGAGAGAACCCATTGACTTTTAACATAACCTTGGCAAGATATTTGTGAGAGCTGCGAAAAGGTGACTGATAAAGAGGACCTCGTCAATAAGTGTAGTTTCGATTGTCGAAAGTGTCATTAATTGAGAAACCACAGACCAACTGAATTTTAAAGGGTTCATTGAAAAATGATGAAAAGACCACCCTGAGCAGATGCCGAATATCCAACGCAATCATCATAGACTTCATCACCCGAATCATCATCAAAATCATCATCAAAATCGTCACCAGCATCATCCGAATCACGTTCAGCATTAGCAACAACAATAACAACAACAACAGAATTAGGCATATCGGTCTCAGTTTTTGTGGTTGCGAAGAGATTATGTGCATCGAATACGCATATTCGTTAAGCAGTGACGTCATGACAATTGCTCATATTCTTTTGGTGGTTTTAGAGAATCAGTTATACAATGATCGATTCTACTGCAGAACTGAGAACCAGTCGACTCCTAGACTGTCGTTTGAGAATGTCAGTGGCAAGTCATAAATTCAATCGAATTCCAGCAAGTCGACCAGTGGGCCGTAGCCGGTAACTTGGTGTGAATATTCCATCCAAAGAAAGCACAGAACTCGCTTACCCGTCTAAAGTGAGTGGAAACCACAAAGACTAATCAGTGCATCAGTGATTTTTATCATGAGGTCTACGTCCGCGTTCAGAAACAAGTTTTATTGAGAATAATATCTAATAATAAGAACAGGAAAGAGGACATGTATCCGGCTCTTCTCGTCCGACAATTACGCACAGCGGATTGAGGGAGAAGTTTTCAAGGGCTGACGAAAGAAACCTACTCGCTTATGAACTTTTGTGAAAACTAGTAACGATGTCCACCATTCAGCAATAATAATCAAGGGCAGTTTTGGGAAGAGAACAAAACCCGACACAAAATTATGCTGCACAGAATACATTTGTACTAAATTCATTCCACCCAAAGGGCGCACAAGCCTATCCAACAAGCGGATAGAAGGATGACAGGACGCCAACTATCACAGTATTACGAGAGTAACGTTAATAATTTCGCAAATTCTGTTGTGTGCATTTCGGGCTTTCTCCTGAGATTGCATTCTTCTCGAAAGCCTCCGTAAACGTGAATTCCTAGCAGATACAATCACAGAGCAAATGGTAGCTCAGCAGAGATTTGTTTCGACATGATTCCCAGAGGTATGCCGATGACCTTGAGTCCGCTTCCCAACGGAATGTATGAGGAACTCGGAAGCAAAATGTTGACTCAGTGTGGCTAACAGTCTGACCACGATCGATTTCGGTACGCCTTCTTGCCCCCTGGTTAGCAGTAGATCCAAAAACGGAAAATTCATTTCTCTCCCGTCCTTGATCCAAGCCTGTCCGTTTTGATGAACTCTATTTAATGAATACAACCCTGGGTAAATGAAGTGATCATCTAGATATCATCAACATATCATTCATAGAACAATGTTCACTTGATGTTGCCCTTCAACCTAATCTCCGTGCTCAACATGAAGATGGCCGCAAAGATAAGTCCGACTCTCAATGTTCAATATCTCTATCGAATTCCTTATAGCTAACACCTATCCTGTCCCAAATTTTCCCGGTACTAATCACCTGACGAGACCAGGGTCAGAATTAATCGGACGGGATTACTGAGGAAGATTTAACCATCATTCTCGTCGTTCACCCGTTCAATGTACCACAAATTTCCCACTAACTCCTCTTTCTGGTATCTCGTCGGCCACTCTTAGAACAAATAAAACAACAAACCGTACCAGTGCTTGTGTGGTAGTGGCAGAAATCTTGGGTTAAAACACAGGCACATTTTCCCACCACTACCTTGCTTCAGATAGTAGGTGTTCCGGCAAATCGAACTTCGATGGTTATCCCATGAATAATTCAAAGCACACAGGAGTCACTGTGGATGCTTACGTGTGACGAATACTGATTATAATTGATACTGGCTTAAACCATTTGACGTGATATTGAAGATATGCCACGCCATGCATATCTGGGCAGCTCTCGATGAACAAAAGTTTGTGGACAATACGTTTCGCACAGGAAAACTTCGATTTGATTATCTAAAATGAGGGAAGATCTGTTGCATTTAGAACAATAGAACACGACAAAGATTACTGAGTCGGTTTTTGTGATACAGAAAAGAGCATTAACACAGCAGACATTATCTGAGAGAGAGACTCCATTTCAACGACAACTTCGTTTGATTTCTGATTGACTTTCATCATCTAAACCGGTAGTCTTAGTGGGCGAATCAAAGGTAGGAATATCTTCAGACATACCTGACACGTTGTACTATAACTGATATGCACGCCATCCGTGGCTCGGCAATTCTTGAGAGTCAAGTATTGTGATCCATCCGGCTCATAACACACTCTACGAGCCCAATGCCAGCCAAACTATCCCGTCGGAAGATCGAAACTCATTGGTCCTGGAAAAGCTAATATCAGCGGAACAAATGCACGAAACTTGGAACCTATACACCCAGACCCACATGGTAGGAATCGATTTTGATCCAGAAAGTAACCCGAACCCATCAAATTGGATCTGCTTACTACTGGATCACTGTGGTTCGCCTGAATTCTGATGAATAGAAGAAGTGACTGGTATTTCGCAATCCCTCCCAATACAGTCGCAATACAACTAATCGCGTGAATATGTGTATTAAAAACAGAGTCCGGTTGAATTCTCCACACAGACACAAATAGGGCTTTTTCTGTTTTCTTTGACTCACTGCTCATCGGATTCCACTCTCAACACACAAACCGCAGGTCGTCCGGCCAATAACACATGCTGACTCCATTTCAGAATCCAGGCCATGCCTATTCAACATTCCCGATCATCTAGGTGCCTCAACTTAACTGGGGCAATGATACCCGTTACACACCTTGTTCTAACATGGGAATTGGGGAGCGATTGATAATATTCCCGCCAGTTTTTGTAAATGTCAGGACCAAATGAAGTAAGGAGTGTATCGAAAAATCGATGTACCGTGTTTTCGTTTTAATTGTGAATGATATATTTCTGTAAATTTATATACAGCGTTGATTGGTAACTGTAATGCGCCAACGTTTCGATTACCGTGGGTAGTCTTTCTTAAGGCTTTAATTGTAAAACTTGTCTTGAGAAAGACTATCTACCATAGTGGAAGCATTAGCGCATTAAATCTACCAACAACGTCGTGTTATTAACATCATCACATCATTCACAATTAAATACTCGAGTTAGATTCATTCTACGGGAGTTATTCACACGCGCCGTGCACTTCGCGTGCCATCCATTCGGAGTCGAGGGTGTGTGACATTATTTGGAGCACCGTTTATACCAATATTTTTTCGCTTATTTTTGTTCACTATTCAACGAAAGTTTACATGCAAAAAGGACTTGTTTAGTTAAGGGAATCAGCATTTCGCTTACTAATCTGCACTGCTACGATTGTCACGCACGCAATATTTACCTCACATTTTTGTTTCTTCACATACTGTAATGATAGAACACATGTGCATCCAGGAAAAAAAAGACAAAGTATCAGGTTCTTACTTATCATTTTTTATACGTCGTTGTCGGGTTTTTTCTTGTTGTCCACATTCGAGCCAATCGGACACGCGTGTTGTCTTATTGATTTTATACACATCACAAGTCCACATCCTCACCAATTCGGAAACCCATCCCCGATGCGATAGTTCGTGCAGTTTTTTCTACTTCAAATGACCATATGCGTGTACACTTCAAGTTGAACGTATGACCCTCCTGTGTCGCCTATGTACGCGTCGATAGATGGGTGAAGAGATGTAATGATCACCAGTGCCACAGGAGATGTGAACTAGTGATGAGAGGATAAAAATCCTAGTTGAACGAATGCCAAAATGAAACGTTTGATGTCCTGCGTAGTTGGTGGCGCAACGAGATCGAAGAGTGAGCGGGAGATAACGCTTGGTACGTGGAATTCGCGTTTCCCTTCACATGGTTTCGCGCTAGTTGGTCATTCATACTGCGGGTTGATGGCCTGATTCTGGGTTCGGCGTTTGATTGCATGCGCTTTTAGTTTTGGCGTCTGCTGATTTACGATCCACCATGCACTGAATATGTTGCTGTCGATCCGGTCAATACAATTGCCGTCCAATACCAATTCAGTTGACTTTGTTTTCCCTTAAAACAATTCGCCTCGGGTAGAATATACTCCTATACGATTTTTTGGGTTCAGATGTTTCTGTCGTTGATTTGCGTTGACGCTACATCATTTCGACTGAATTTTACATAAATGTAAACAAATCGATCGAATCCAGTCGAAATTACAGTGATGGTGAATAAACTTTTCTGATGACAGAAAGTACCGTCCCCTGAAAAAGGAAATGAAAATCAGTAATTTTCGTAACTTTTGTTTGGTAAATCTCGTATCTGTTTTGCTCCTGGATGAACGCTTCGTCTTCACGGTAGGTTGCAACTGCACTAAACATTTCGAAACCTGTTGACTCAGGAACGAACGGAACTGCCGGTAGTGACTGTCACCAAGCCGAAGGTGACCCACTGATATCAGTTCAGTCTTATTTACATGCATAAACACGCATATCTGAAAAGTAAAGAAATCCTAACTTGAGTTCGACTCGCCCTCGTCTGCTGACGCCTGTCTCATGAGTAGTCCCTGTGCGGACTAATCTCATTTATTTGGGGTGTTCCAACTTCGTCCATCGTTACGATCTTTTCCTTCGTCTGACTGCAGATAACGCTCCAATGTCAGCTCAACACCGTATTTTCAGTCCATCTGGCTTCTATCAGGTTGTCGAGACCCCGGAATGCATTCAGAATAGCCGAAGTGGTTCTCATGAACTGGGCACTCGACTTACGTCGGATTTCCGGATTGTCTTGGCTGTTTATCAGTGGTTTCGCTGAAGCCATACTGTTTGATATAGTTACAACGGTTGGGACTGCCACTCTTGTCTACTAAAGTCAGACCGTTTCATTCGACTTTTTCCACGGAAATGGTCATGACAGTTGATTATGTGAACAGGCAGCTGCATCAAGAACATCAGGCATGTACATGTTTGAGTCTTATTCAGAAGGAATCAAGAACTTTGTTCTTGGTAATATGTTTTGCGTACTTGTGGAAGGACGAAATTTTCCCCTAATCACAACCGGTTTCAAGGTTATTGACGCTCGTCACGTGTGCGTACCCAGTACCCTTGTGTCTAATCGTCTCCGTACTTATGAACTCCTTTATTAGATTCTTACTGGAATCTCAATTAAATCTTCAGTATATTGTGTGCTCTTTATGAACATTAGCTTTGCCTGACTGACGAATGCTTCCAACGAATCCTAATGTGACTCTTAGATGTTTTCATCATCAATTCACGCTCTTTACAATTTAAAGTATATTCTAATAGGAATTAGGAATTATCTTCTTTGGGTGTTCATTCGCCGCTCCCGTTTCACGCATTCATTTATCTCAATGCCCTCTGATTGCTATATTCAGTGAGTTTGACCATATATGTTTATGTTTCTTTGCTTCGCTAATTCCAGTCGAATTTCATTTGCTCTCCATTTGTCACGTACGGACTGATATCCATATGTAACGCGTTAGTTGTTTTCAAGTAATACTGTCCTCAGCAGAAGTCTGGTTCCGAGTTCTACCACCGGTGATTCCAACCAAACACATCGATGACAGTAGAATTTTCGCATTGAGACAAACCGTGGAGGAGGATTGTGATGCGAGTGCGAAGCCAATGAGATGCGTTATTACAGAGACACCAACACAAGCGTTTAACGAGCAATGTTAACTGAGATTCAGTTGCTGCTATAGCCTTACAGTCTGCAATCGACCAACCACTCCGACCTCACTCTTTACCTAGCCATAAATTTTAAAGTGCATGGGTCGGTTTTCTGACCGGTCCATTCACAGTGCAGCTTTTGTGATTCAGCAATTCGCAGTTTTAGGGCCAATTCAATACCAAACCCAGAAAATTCACTCAGTGAAACCGCGTAATCAGGTAAACAGCTCGCCTACCAAATCAAGTTCAAAGCAGATTGATCATTCTCCTCCGGCTAGAGCTTGTTCTTCCGGATCACTGACTTTGTTTTTCCGGGTATTATTCTCCTTCGTTCCGGTAGACGCTTCAACCTGTAGCTCTCCATCTGAGGCTTCTTGCTGACTGCACGGGGTCTTGTTTGTGGTGCTCGAATGCGCCGGTAGCGAGTTACCTCCGACGAAGTCAAAGCTCTTTCTGTGGGCATTTGTTGTTGGCCAGTTTCTGTAAATTGTTTCAGATGTTTGCGTGTCGGTCTCCGCTACACGATGATTTTAGCTGCCGATATTCAGTAGTCTGGACGAATTTTCTGCTCAGTGAAGGTACCCCGACTTTCGGTCAACAAACTTGCTATTTTTATTCAGATAATCAGTTAACAACACCTTTCAGTCCTTAAGTACACCTTCTTGATGAAAGACTGACTCACTTGACTCTATTTATTCCCACATCACTCCATCCGATGATCACGAATAGATTTACTAATGTCCAACTCTCGGTCTCATTTGCACTTGCAGCTCTGTCAATCGCTGCAACCTGTGTCATGCAAGAGATATCCCTCAGTCTCTAACTGATCGCTGTTTGCTGCTCCGGAAAACGCTGAGCTTAACTGCCATACTTTTTCACTTTGCCTTTTCTTCGCCATTTTTTCCTTTGAATAAAGGTTGCGATATACCGATCCAAAAAGAACCCCGTTGGGTGCCGTGGTGACTTGGAATCGATTTAGTCTGGACTAGTCCGAAGATTAGACGCCAAGAGCTCATCGTGCTTATTATTCAGTCACCTCTAAACCAGCATTAGGTAAAAAGCCCCGACGATGCCCAAGGAACCAACATAAATTTTGGAGTGTAGTCCGATTGTGAGTATCTCCTCTTTTGACAACCTCACAACGACAACGACAACCTTTCGGACAACAAAGTACAGTCAGATTTGCCACTCAACGAAGCAAAAGCGGAGAGTAGAAGGTAGACGAGAATTCGTATTACGTTCGTAGTTCTTGTGATGACACTATGAAAAAACCTTCATCGGAATGGGATAAGGTGAGCAACGTATCTTAGACTAGTAATCTGAATACAAGTGCTATGACCAGCATTCCAGGCGAAGTGATGTCACATGAGACCGATCACCAGTTCCTGAAATCAGAAACGTACAAGATAACGACAAATGAAAGTAAACAAGTTTGTTTCGCATTACTCTGGGCTTTTTTTAACTCGCTTAAAGTCCGAAATACCAGAGCCAATCAGTATGCAAATTAACACAATGGAACGCATAAACGATTACCGCCCACCTGATCCCAATGATCAATTTGATCAGTTCACCAAATCCCTCCAGCGGTTCTGACATCAGTCCCTGCTGCAACGTGTGCCGTCCAATACGAGTGCAACTAGATAAAGTGATACACAAACTGAGGGGAAGTCGTGGTGGTTGTTCACGTTACAGGAAGACATTCAGCTACCGTATTTGTTTGAAGTAGGGCGAAAAACAAAGTGTACAAACTGCTGTAACTAGCAGGCGGACGTTTACAAGTTGGGGGCTTTCATCCACAGTTGGACGTACATTTTACCTGTATGTGTATCGCTTTAACGTGCAAAGAATCAGGATTTCCCCTGAAAGAAGGTTGCAAAAGTCCCGATCTGAAGTGAAAATAGGCAGACAGAAAAATCATAACTCGAAATTCAGCACGTGTATCAGTTAGCATCAACACTTACAAGATCAGAATCAAGATGGTCGCGCACAGCCAACCGGTTATACGGCTTAGCACATTTTCAAGGACGAGCCCGATGAAGGTGGCATGACCGACGATCAACTCAGAAGAGCAAATCCGAAACAGTGTCCATTTGAAATGCGGCAATTTTCTTGTCCCGTCTCACCATAACATTGTGGAAGACATAGGGGAAGTTTGAATGGAGCAGACCAGGGAGCTCGTAATGTGGAGGGTTAGGCACCATTCTGCTAGAAAACACAAAAAAGAACTACCCGTCAGGATAGTGCAGTTCGTCGTGGCACCGATACCCAATGAATGCGGTGAACTATCTATATTAAATATGGCAACCGTGGGCTGCAATTTGGATGGTGGTGTCGATGTGGCACTAGGGCATTTTCTCCCCACTTTCGTCATAATTATAACATAGGGTTGGATTAGGACAGTGTTGTCGGTTGGCCGACTGACGAACGAATTATGAACATTTACGTTGTGTGAGGGTAGTTGGTGTTGACTCGCCATAACCATTATCCGGATCAGAGATGAACACAGATGCAATGACATCGCACTGACTGTGCCAGTCGATAATTTAAGTGAAAACGCCGCATGAGAAAATTGATGAACACAGAGGAACCGAAGTAGCCAGTACAAGAATCGACTAGTGAATGTCGATCATGAAAGACCAGTATATGCTATCTGATTTTGAATAATAAACGGACGTTTTTGTCTGCTTGATTTGTTTTTTTTTCTAACTAGAGCTAGTGGGAATCGGGGATAGACGCCACAAGATAGAACCAACTGAGGATTTGCTGCCGAATTAGAACAGAGGTCTCTCTCTTTCCTTCTTTCTGATACAAAACAAGTCGGTTTTACAATCCTTCAGGATGAACCGAGCGAAGATGCTGGTAACAAATGAACCGATTTGCTTTTTTCTCTCGATCGAAGTATGTATCCTAGAAAATGAGGTTTATGGAATTGTCATCAGTTCTTATTGCAGGGTTAAAATAAGACAATGACCATTTGGTAAGCTGATTTGTCCCAAATTCTCCTGATAATTTGACACCCTATGCTGAAAAACAATATGATAATATATGGAAACAATCCAAATGCTGTAATTCTTTGGTCTCGATGGGGTTCGAACTCAAATACAGGTGCAACTCGCTCAGCTACATCGCATGTGCTACACCAGCTGAGCTACGAGATCACGCTGGAGGATGTTCAGGCACTTCATTTAGAGAACACTAAGTACACCCCTCTCGAAATTTCTTAAGCACGCGGCCCCCACCAAGGTGAACTTTTCGTCTTCTCACAACCAGAGCAGTTTCCGATGTATCCAGATACTGATGCGCCATGTGCAATGTTGTATGTAAACTTTTACTGTCCAATAGCAGAGCATGGTATAAATAGTTGGCAATTGTTCTACTTTCCGGTTGTTGGGACTAGGCATTTTCAAGACTGATTCTTGAGCGAAAACAGGCGACCGGTGATGAAAGAATTGGAAATGACCGCCTCCATGATGGAAACCTACAACATTGTTCGCTTGATCACTGCCAGTCATGCGGAAATCTATGAATTGTCTATCAAAACAGATGGACATCTGGATTCTAGCTATCTCGGTTTGAACAACTGAGCTGACAGAGAACGGATGTCCCAGTACCGGCCTGATCTACTGATCATGCAAACTCCAAGAATCTAGTCAAGAAAAGCATTCAACAAATAAATGACAAACTGAAGCAACTGCCACGAGCCAAGACCTTTCTCCGACAGTACGAAATTATTTTGTTAACTTTTAATTGCTTAAACACTTTCTGAATGACAACCAGAGGAACAGCAGGATCAACCGCGAAGAAGTTCGTATCATTTTTACGAGTTTGGAAAATCGATTTTTTTCAACGTCTCCCGGTAGAAAAATATTTAGTTAATGACATTCGTTAAGGACAGCTCTGAGATCTGACAGTTAGAAATGTTTACCTCTGATACATCAGCAAACAGAATTACACCCTGATACATGGAAACTCTTATGGTTCGCTGAGATTAGATCACTAATGATAGGGGCTTGCAATTTGAATGCGGAAGAAGACGACACTTCGGAGAAAGTATTTAGAATGAAGATGGAAGCCCAGAGTTAACCAAATATCTATCACACACGCAATTTCATGATTTCGGTGAAGTCATCACCGGAACCCAAAGCCCTCTTGCTTACTCTGCGACACAAAACTTGTTGGCGACCATAAGCGTAATATGACCAGAACAACCCATGGATATCCCATTCTCAAGGGATAATGAACAAGGCAATATTTGTGTCCTATCAGTTCCAGAGAAAAGATTTTCCGGGGCAGGGGTGGGCTGAAGGAATGAAGGAATGGGTCGCCATCTTTTGTTGACAGCTGAGGGCATGGAGAGCCACAGTTTTTCTTTAGGAGGTGAACTAACTCGAACGGGCAAATCAATTCAATACTTGGTCATACTGGCTCTTTACTGACCCTAGCAAACGATCATTCTTGCATTGATGTTTCACCTACTGCCTCGACCGTTGTTTTAATTGGCAGTCATTTCTCAGTTGAATTTTTAACCTGACTTAGCCCTCGATCATCTTTTCGTCCTGTTGCTAAAACCTGCATAAATATCTGCGCAGTTTTCGAGCATACGCGGGGCCCAGCATACCGAACGAGAAGTGTGATAACGTGACTGAGAATCAGTTGGTCTATGGAACTCGATTTTTGCTTACCTCGAACTTATCGATTGTTTTGCCGACATTGATTTTGTACCACCCGCACGCAAAGAAATACGCCTAGTACACCACTAAAGTACTCCATTAAACTATCTTTGCACTTATTGATTGCATTTCTGATAGTGGATTGTACGTGATTTAAATCCCGCGGTTTACTGATCTGTTTTCTTACTTACTGGGTCTTAGCTTCCAGTTCGCCAGTGTCTATGCGCCAATAAGCAAATTTGAAAGCATATGGCATATGCCCATGTTGAACGTAATACATTATTTGGTTTGCGATCAGTTCTGGTTGTTCGTTCACCGCATTTCTTGTCCTTCCTTCGGTTTTTTGGGAACGTAAACCAACTGATTATGGCAACCTTACCGACTGGCCCCATCAGCTTCCTTGCGCCGATGTATTCACAATTCATTACACAAGTTCTCCTTACCGTAGGAGATCAAAGCTATTACTGTTTGCATTTAGTGGGGCAGAAAAAAAGCTAGCACGCAGTGAACAAAACCAGCTTCAATGAAAACCAGATGCTTAGACTAAAAACGATATCTGTTAGGCAAAATGCGACAGATTTCACCATCATTTGCGCATTCAGAAGGTGAAAGACCAGTCGATTTCGGAAATGAATGTATTTGCATCCACATGGTGGAATGGATCGAGGTCAGTTGAACATCTGTCATTCAAAGCAAGCAAACATTTAGACCCGCATCACAGTCAATCGGAATTTTACCCCAACCCCGCGAATCGAAACTGTTTTGCTTCACCGTTGGCCCTTTTCTCCTTTGATCATCCCATAAGAGTTGGATCGATAAAATACTGGGATCACCTGAATGAATGACTGACACTACAGCAAACACAAAGACGAATCCATAACGGCAAGCTTCCGAATGAAATGAATGAACGATCATACTTGCGCATCAGCCGATTGTGTTCTCCGGTAACTTGATCTTCGGTGTTCTGATTTCTACAATTAAAGGTGGGCGAAGAGAGCAAGTTGAGTGAGTGAAGTATTTTTCCGGTCACTCATTTATTGCACAAGAAAAAGCATTGAAACTTTGGACATGTCACACACATACGCACATACACATACACATACGTACACAATACAGTCGGTTGCGATCGCTGAAGTGGCAAACCACAATGGGGCTTCTAAACACGGTAGATGTTTCGGGCCTGATGACAAGTAGTAAGCGTGGCAAATGCCAATATTTCCCTACAAAGAACAAATTGGGAAAATATTAATTACTCTAGGTACCGGTGATTTCGAAACTTGGTGCTGACCCCAGCCCTAGTTGTTGGTTCCCACGAAATTCTGGTTTTTTTCTCCAACATTTGTATCACAAACGTTTCAACGCCATTCCAGGGGCCTGCGTCAGTTTGTACAAGGAAATTTGTAGTAGTACTTTTAGCGAGAGTGATTGGTAGGAAGCTCAAATTTCGAATGTCTGACAACAAATGCCAGACAGCGTATTCATTCTGAAATGTGATTATATCTGCCATTCACTTGGGCTGATCGCAAAAGTATTCTGTGCTTCTTGGAAGTGCAATAACTGAAGATTTACTCAATTCGTATCCACCAAGTTATTGAATCTACTGAGCTGGTGCTCCGCAAACAAATGTTCTGGCCAATGCGAAAGCATTGAGCGCAAAACTAGACGAGGAAGACAGGTAGTCCCACACGTCTTGCTTGCGTCTTTATAACTTAATTCAGTACGTAAACGCTTGTCACCTACTCCGCTGATTTAGCAGATACCTGATCCAGTAACGGTAGTGTCATGGAAACCTTCATTTAGGCCTAAGAAGACACTTCTGTTCTCACTGCAGAGAGGATGTTGTTGGAATTTGTAATGAATTATAGAATACATTGTGAAACTGTCAAACCATACACGGATTTCACTGATCTGAAATAACTTTGAATTTAGCCCATATCGCTGGGGTTAGCTTCAAACCTCGCCACAGATAACCCGTATTTCCACGTCGAAAACCCGGAAGTAACTATACCACCTGTCCTTACGTGGATGGCACCAGCAAATAAGGAATGGCAAAGGTGTCAGGTGCAGGGATGACGTGGTGCGTCCACGTCGAGCTCATATCAGAAGATGTAAACATCCACAAATACCAGTCAACCAGTAGCCAGAAGTGAGACAGAGAAATATGGAGGTCCAAATGCAAGCGAGAGCACTAGCCATCAGGCAACCAATTCATCGAACACAGTTATCTTTTTATCTACAACTACACCGGTTATTTTCCAGCGAACTAGCGTTCATCTTCCCATAGATTTGGGGTTATTGTTTTGGGTTGGAGTTGCATCAACACCACTTTAGCGAGATAATTTTCAACGCCACAAAAACAGAGGTTCTCTAGACGGGGAAGAACATTTCCGATCTATTAAATATATAGAAATCACCATATTTTCGACCCGAAGCCTTAGAACTTCATCCACGAAGGGTCCCCAACACAACGGAATAGAGTAACTGGCGATGAAAGAGGAAAATCGGAAATCTGTCACTTGGAGCTTAATCATGTACATCGTAAACATCCGTATTAGGCATACGTTAGAAAACTTAATCTGATTATCTACTACTGAAATTGCTATTGGAAGTGAAAAAATGTGCGAAAGTTACCATGGTTTGGCAGGGAAATTCTGTGAGTGGATAGCAGGCGCGGAAGTAGACTAAGCTTAGTTGGTTCGTTGTACACTGAAGCAATGATGAGTTGGATGCAGCTGGTTGAATGGACAGCAGTTCAGCTAACCCACTCACCGACACAAATGCAGCTTAATTTGGGTTAGAGTAGTCTGACTTTCAACGTTGAAAAACGAGACGGTGCTTTTTGCCTATCCTCGTTTTCAGTGGTCAGAGTTTACCGATGTGTACCTTGTGTGCAAAGACTCAGCGGAGAAAGGCACCCTTCGTTCAACCTTAAGTTCTCCTATAGAAAATGACCAAACTGACTCCGAATAATCTGCTTCATTAAAGAGGTTTGAGCCGATTTGGCTCATTGCCCGCATGAAAAAAGACCGCGGAAGACGAGCAAAGCTGAGATTCGCCCGTCAGAAGCCAGTTATCAATCTATTGGACTCAGCGTAAACGGCTTGACAACGTAAGATGTGACATTCTCAAAATTCATGCGTCTGTGGAGGATGCTCCATGTTTGATGGTAATGCCAAAATTCATTGAGTCATTTCGTACAGTTGTCCACCAAACTTAAGTGTCACCTTTGAATTCGGTTGACTAGGCAATGAAAAGTTACGCTTGACTAGAGGATAAGTTGACAGATCGTAAAAACTGTACCTTGGTTATTGTTTGAAAACAGGAATGCAAATTCTGATTTGTTGAAACTTTCAGCGAAATTTCGGCCACGACGATATTCCCTTTCAGAATTTTTCGGAGTCACGTGAACTACTGGAATGTCGAATTTACCTCAATTTAAATAGCAGAATCAAGAAACGAAATAGATTGAAGGCAAGTGTGAAACCGGTTGACCAAAAATGGTCGGAAGGAGGTCCCTCACGTTGTGAGAGACATCGTTCTGCGCCACTGAGCGAACTAGTCGAGCTCTAGCTAGATGCCGTCAGACACGGTGGTTCGCACACGAAATATTATCGAAAAGAGAAAAACATGAGCCGCACCGATTATGTCTAAGTGATATAAACCTCCAGATTCAGTTAAACGAATGGTGCATCGATCGCGATATTGTGTCCTCTACGCTGCCTAACAATGAGGTCACTTGGCACTGACATCGAACGAAAACTGCTGTTCCCCTTGTCTGAAGATAATCTGAGGTGGTTGCTCAGGGATTGATTTCAGCCAAATATCAAAAATAATCGTTTAGATGTGAACCGTGAGACGGGAACGGAGTTAAAGCGCGTTGTTTCCGATCGGAACGGTACAGGTGTTTGCCCCGTTAACTTTACTCAACCTTAATAGGAAAGTCTTAGTTTGTAATGTAACGCAACCCTTTTGGGATTCCCGCTTCGATGACAGTTAAACCAGTTGAATTTTGTTGTCTATCGTTCCACGTTAGGACAGGACAACCGTATGATGTGTCACACAATTTCAAGGTTCTATTGTTTCCCTGTTCCGATGGCGGTTGGATAGGAACCGGTGAGGTGGTTGAATGACATTTTAGCTTTCCGGATCAAAATCTGTCCAATTTCTTTCCGCAATCATACTCAGATGGAAGTGACCATAAAGGTTGACCTGTAGCGTTTTAGGAATTGAAATCGTCTTTTGTATCATAATACAAGATTACCACCACTTACGTGTCGGAGGAAGCGACCACTAAGTGCCGAGAAAGAAAGGTATTTATAGGTAAAACTATGAAGTTCATTTAGTGTACCAGTTGTGAAGTACAATTTCATTTTTGTTTTCTCGTCCTCCCTCAATGATTTCATCCGAGGTTTCAGTCTTTTTTATTCTTTTTTTAATAAAACAACAGTATGCATTGTTGTTAAGATGAAGGCCGCAGACCTAAGCTGTTGATTATCGAAGTTGACCGGCCTTGAGAGAATTCAAACCACGATCTTCAGGGCGGGGCCCGCATCACATGGACTGCATGACCGGTTTTAGAGAACGGGTATCGCCATTCCTTGTTTTAGGGCAGGCAATGAGTAGTACGTTGATTCCACCGCGGCCTTAGGAAGTCAAAAGGTATGGGTTATGTATGCTAACTAGTACTTTGATAATAATGTATTTTCAGGAAGATTCTTGACATCCGATAAACGGGAGGAAAGAATCATCGAAGCCTCGCACTGCAGCGGCATTAATAAACGAGCAGCCTGATTGATAATGTCGGTTCACTTAGTTCACTCATCCAAACATTAGTGGTCTGTAGTTGGCTCGTATTCATTTTAACAAACTGGTGATATAACGTGTTGTAAGTGGAACAAGCAGTTGAATAAATTTCCTCGTAAAACAACCATTCCTAATGTCTAGGCAAACAGGCCGAACGAAACACCACCAACCGGCACATTTCATTGCCTTCTTGTTTGTTCAATAATTCTGCAAATCTGTTTACTGCCCAGGACATTTTGATAATGTAAACCGTTTCCAAGTGGAAAACTGGATCGCAAACTTTTATCTGCTTGTTTTTATTCGTCCAAAACTATTCACAAAACCACCAAATTTCACTGGTGACCTAGATACTGGAAGACTTGATCGGTGCTTATTTTCGATGGCCCATCGTGAAACCATACTGTCGTTTTTTTGAAGAATGCATTTTTGATAGCTTAGGTCTTACTGATAGAGTTTCTGCTACTCTGGTACATTCGCTTAAGTATCTCATACTCCAAAGAATCTTGCCTCACCGGTGTAAGAATGTTGAATAGGGAAAAATAAATTCACGATATCACGCTGACTGCACTGATTTATTGGCCGAACGAAAAATCACATGATGAAATCAGTCCTAATGGATGGGCTGAGTTGGCAAGTGAACTGGGAATAGGATATCAGTGTATGCAATTTATCCGCAACCAATAAAAGCGATTCTATTTCGGTCTGGCTCCGTTCTCGTCACCGGAGTTATTGCGAATGGACTCAAATGATTTGGTGATAGAGTCGATCGATGGTTCACGACCTGATAAATGCGAATAGATTTTTGCATTTAGCATTCCCCCTTCTTATTTTTTTAAGGAAAACCGATCATTTCTCCTCACCAAGAGCATGATTATTGCATTCCTGCATCCCCGTTGTAAATGCATATCCCCCCTGCCGCTCACAAGATTTTCCACAAAACCCAAACACCGCGCCAATAAAATTAACAATTCATGCGTAAAACACTGAGTATGGACTAACATATTTTCAAAAATTCACTCAATTCATGAAAATCATGTGCATCTAATCGTTTCCTTTACCCTTGCATCCAGCCTGATGATGGATAGGGGTCGTTAAAACACAAGCATGCATACACATATACATGCACAGACAGAGAGGGCAAGAACATTCCAAAACGTATTCATCACACTACCCTCTTCGATTTGAATCATGGGTCGCTTGGAAAATCAAAACCTGACTTAGTTTCGTTCTTCTTGTGGATTTGTGACTATAACCCAGTTCCGTTCTAGTCGCATCAGAAAGTTTAATTAGTGGCGATTAGCAGTTAGTTCCCTTGATTTGAACTGCTCTGGACTGCACAACCCTTTTTTACATTTGCCTGTTATTTCACAGTACACAGGCTGTTCTGTTTGCATGATTGCATATCGATTAAATTCGACCTCGTTGGCCGCCGGTGGCCAGGCGGATAAGGTCGCGGGTTCGAATCGTCCCAGCGCCGGTCAACTTCCCCACGTAGCAACCCTCTGTTGACCGCGGACACCTTCCTGAAAAATGATGTACATCGTTATTTCATTAATAAAGGAAGTAAAAGGTAACAGATAAAAGTTGTGTTGAGCGCAGAGACAGAAACGCGTCCAGCCGCAGTTTTCGTTGCAAAAGCTGCCCGTTGTTGTTGTGTCAAAAACAGAATCAGTGCACTGGCCACGTTCCTCCAATACTGTCGATCACATTGGAAACAGTACAGTGCACAGTGTTTTGTACAAAAATAACCCTTGGGAAAAATCTGGCTTCGGTCTGACAATGAACCATGAGTGAAATACTGGCAAGTCACAGACTAATTTGAATTAAGCTCATGGCATTGTGATTGTTCAATCCCCAAAGAAGGTTGTTATTTTACCACCTTATATATATATATAAGCATTCGTTTTTTCTCTTCATTCAGAGCCCTTACGACCAGTACGACACGCAGTTTGAAACTCGATCACCCTGATTACCTCATTTTCGAAATCCCACCTCTTGTGATAGCATCACAATTAACCGTTTCCAGTGGACAACCCTTCTTTCTATTCCTCCTAATCGATTCATTTTAGTCAGTTCTTTTTCGTTATTGTTGATCGCGAAACATTCTTCAGTTCTCCTGGTGGTACTTCATTCAAAAATGCATTCGAACTAAAATTGGGTCATTATATAACATCTTTTGGTTCGGACATGTCTAAGACTCTATACACTCTCAAAGTGTTGTTTACCACTTGACTGTTTTGTCAACTGTGGGATGCATTATATACACATAAACAAAACTAGTAAAGTGATTCAAAGTTGTTGACAAACATTCCAGTCGCAAAGACATTGAGGAAAACTCCCTAACTTTTGATTTCTCCAGGTTGCTCTTGAGGAAATGTCCCTATCCTGCGGGCAGCATGAGCACTGGACGATTGCCGAACCTCACACATTGAATTTATCATGCGTTTCAACCACCACCACCCCTCCAGCTTGGGTTTTGGTAATCGGGTCGTCAGTCCAATGCCCGAACCACGCCCAGCTCTGTTACATTGCAATCCGTAGCACTTGAGTGCTGATTCCGATGGGAGCAATGCTGATTAAACACTTAATTTGATTCTAGCATAAATGCCCAGTATATATTTTCGTTTCTCGAACCACTTTCAATTCAATTACCTAACCACTGAAATAGGTCGGTTTGTCCGCCAAATGAAATAGTCTAGGTGGAGGCCGCACAGGAAGAAAGTTCTCTAGCCTGGTTTTTGAGATTTCACTAATTAAGAAATCCGTGCCTCTAAGGAGTCCCATTTTTAGATGGAAAATGAATGACGGATCACAGTTTTTGGTATTGTTATAAATATAAAAAAGACAAGAGAAACACACCGTAAAGAAAGTCACTCACTCATAAATGAGCAAAGTAGTCACATATTTTACAAACCGAACTAATTGCAGCAGTAACAGGTACTGACTTTGCCCCCCCCCGAGACTGTATAAGCCTTAGCAGCAAAAAGACTGCAGGAAATGAAAGTCACGTTACAAATTTTATTATCTTTCGTGCGTATATTTACATGTACAAAAAATGACAGGCAACATCACGCATCAGACAACCAGTGGAACTGAAAACTGATGATGTTCGTATTCCATGTTCCCAGTTCTCATGCAGTGTTGATTTCAGAACTTGGCGTTTTGGCGGGAGATATTCAAAACCGATCGGCCTAGACAGCAAGGTCATCGATCAATCCCTAATGAAAATATTGAACTTTGTTATGTATAAGACAATCATGTGACTTGCACCTAGACTCGTCACAGACAAAGGGACCGATGATGCACTAGGACACTTGAGGGCGTAATGCACGAAATCAGTGACATGCATTTCTCAGTGAAAAGCAACTTTTAAATGTCATATGTGAAAGGCTGACCACGGGAACTGGACCACCCCAACCATAGCTGCGGTTCAGTGAGATACTACAAGAGAGTGATGCCCGTGGTATCGTTGCATGGGGTTGGACGATGAGAAACACGATCAGCATCCAAATGGTGCCACTGCTTGCAGTGATGCAAACAAAAATTACTTGCTTATGTTGAATGGATTTGTAGGAACACTGTCCAAACAAAATTCCACAGTAAATTTGTTCGACGTCTCAACAACAAAACGAACCACTGATTTTCCAAACCTCGATCGCCTCAATCTTTCCACTCGGTTCATGCATAACCCGATCTGCTCCCATCATGCAACGCAATCAGCAGTCATCTATACAACAATTTATTTAGGTTTATTCATGTACGTCCAGCAAAAATTCGTAGCCCAGTGTAAGTCCATTTGTGATTGTAATGCGACATTGTAACCACAACTAACGGCAATTTGTTTACACCATTCCTTACATACATGCACACGGTCACATTCAAATAAACACATCTAGATTGATGCTCACTAATTTCAAACACACACACACGCACAGCGCAACACACACGCGCAACACACACACGCAACACACAGATGCGAACACGTTGATCGACGGATTCCAAATGACTGTGCACAAAAGATTATCGTGTCTGATGATAAGTTAGAATTCTTGGGTACTTCACTTACACTGTGAAACCACAGAGACAAACAAATACAAACAAACGAACAAACAAACAAACAAACGAACGAACAAACAAACAAACAAACAATTGATGAATCGAAAATTTGGATTGTAGTAGATCTTGGTTGTGTCCAAAATTACTGTCTAGTTTAGCCGGCCTGATATGACAAACAATGGTATGACTGTGTTGTAGTGGTTCCGACAAATTGCCAAGACTATCGATCACTTTCTTCAGGTTTACCATGCCACGTGGTGACAGTGGGTCTGAAATGCGACTGGGACGGGATATCCAGGCTAATGGTTTCTATCCCGATTAGTGTGACAGTAATGTTGGCAAAAACCAGTTGGTAGATGTGAACGAAGTATCACGTGACCACAAAATGCAAACCATGCGTACTTCGGGGGCATCACATTCTGCTCCACGATGCAACAACCTCCATCCTGAAATTCAGCAAATACACGATCTGTGACCCATGAACCACCAAGCGGTTTATTGTGAACTGATCGGCCACTTCGCTCGGCCGTGTTATTTGCAGATTTGTGCAATAAAAATTCCATTTCACTCGGAAGAGCATAGCGCACAGTCCAGTATGGATCATGTGAATTCATTAGTGGGATGTGCATACGTTTGCAAGCAGAAACTTTCGGGCAGTCACATCGTCGTCCCTCGTGAGCGTATAGGATAATTCACACATTTCGTATCACGATTCCTAAAGCCAGCTTCACTTCCTTGAGACCAGCAAGTTTGTGTACGAGTCATGTGACTGTTTAGTCTCCAAGATCGCGATGAAAAAGTCAGATTGTTTATGGATTTTCACAGGACCGGGAAATTGTAAATAGGACCACGTATTTGTACTTTCCGGGACATAATTTGCTGATCTACACACAGGTTGGACTATATTTGCTGATGATGAAATGGGACGGAAACTAGGATGCTGTCATAATTTTCTTCACAACGTTGAAAAATGCAAAATCTGCAGGAATTGTCTTTTGGTGAGAACGACGAACAGTATGGATGGGGATTCATTTAGCTGACCATTTCATGTGATTATTAATTTGGTCTTAAATTTATACCGATGATAAACAAACAGCTTCCTGGATTTTCGACAATCGTTACTGGCAAATTTGTGATAATAACTGAACTCGCGTTCAGCAGAATCTCATTTGGATGAAAATCACTTCACTTTTTTGTAGGGTCCATAGTATCAGGCATTACTGGAAAGCAAATTTAGGATTTCATCCATTCGGCCCCTGAACTCCTGAGAGGGATGGGAGAGTTTACAGGTTCACCTTGAAAGATTGCATGTTGCAAATGGAATGGATGTGATGGTCAATCACACGGTCGGCTGGACGGCAACCAAAATGAGATTTGAGGTAGCGAAATCGATAACTGATTTATGACAACCCCATGGATTCTTCTAAACTTTAACTTCCATGAAGAATCCATAATTTCTTTTGGGAGGATTTTCGGGTTATTCACGGACTTTTTAACGACTGTAATGGCGGATTCTCGGAGCCGTCTCACAATCACAGGGGATCATGTGAATGCTGAAAAAAGATCACCAATGACTAATGTAGACGAACACATACCCGGTAGGCAGAAAGTCATCGTCTCTATTCCGCATCGTAGGGTCGACGTTGGGATGCATGCATAGTTCGTAAGCCGACTTCCCATTCTACATGAACACAATATATCTTGTTTAAAAGCACTCTGCTAGCAGACCTCTTTCGCACTGTTGCACCTGAAGCAAATCTTGACACATTCGTGATGACTCAAACAGAGTGATGTTTTAGACAAACGACAATTAGTGTTAAAGTTTCATCCGACTCCTGTTTTGCTACTTCGTGATCACACACTGCATCGAACATTAGGACAAGCATTGCCTCTTTTTACTCACTTTATCAATGAAGTAGCAGTATACATCATTTTTCAGGAGGGTGATTGCGGTCAACAGAGGGCTGCCACGTGGGGAAGTTGACCGATGGTTGAAGGATTCTAACCCGCAACCTTCACGTTCCAAACGCTGCGACATTTTCACTCGAGCGATCAGTTCGGCGGTCATCCGGAATGAAACATTTAAATCATGCATGTGTGTGTGTGTGTGTGTGTGTGCATATGCGTGCGTCCGTGATTCTCGTTTTGTATTATGACCAGGATAGGTGGCCTGGTGCAGTAGAGGAGGTAAAATTAACGAAACATTAGGTACTGAACACTGCTTCGTTTGGTGTCAGAATTTCAGCACAACGCGGTAGATCGATCCGCGGTCACTTCAGTGAAAGACGGCGAAACGGGTCACTTCTTTTTTTTAACTGTCCAGCATTCATCACACCTCAGAGTCATCTGAATTTAAGTTAGATTTCCAAGGTGTATTACTCCGTGCCCGAGTGCACCCAGTTCCATCGTGTAATGTGTCATACTTTGGATTAGAATATTGTACTAGATTTTCGGCAAAAGTGGTCAGAAGTGTTGCCCGGACGTGGACAGATTGACAGATATCGATTGACGCATAACGGGAATATTTCCCAAACAGTATTAATTGGTCAGTAAAAACGTAGTGCTCGTGTATTTGCGCGAGTATGTGTGCATGCGTTTGCATGTACGCGTGAGTGCATCTGTGTATGCACGGAATGTCCTGCAATGACAACTTGGATACGTGAGGACCGAAGTGGTCACTTTGGGGTAAAGCTGAACATCTGGTTGCTTTTGTTCGCGTGTACGTAGTATCAGTCCATTTATGTATCGATCTATCTGAATTTCGGTATAGAATGTGCGTAAAATCACATCTGTCGTGAACATGCCTCAAAGCAAAAGACTGACGGTGTCCCAGTGAAGTAATGGTTTGTTCCATTGACCTGGCTCACGTGATTTTTGGTTTTAGTGATAAAATACCATCCAACAGTTAGGCCGGGTCGTTCGTCTAGGAGCGAACGACGGAGAACGAAAGAACATAATCCGCCTGTACTTGCGAACAGACTTGATGACCGGCTGGATTAGTCGACCGGTCGATCAATATACGTAGAAGAAGAACGCCCGGCAGAAAGAGATGTATGGGGTGTGCGAAGGAGCGTGGACAAAGTGGAATAGTAGACGGACAAACAAACGAACAGAGGAGCAGACAAACATCAGTTAGTTTCCATATCAAGCATGACAAACGGGAGACTCAGGTGACGTGGGGTGATACATTGCCAACCAAACCAAAAGTGATGAAGCTGCGTCATCCAAGATGTATGTCGGGGTTCGGAATGAAAAAGGCCACGTGTCGAAGAAATGCCGACAGGATGTATTTGTACACATTCAGTCAACGAAACCTCATAAATAAACACAGAGAGAGACGAGTTCAAACCTTGCTTGTTTAATTGTGTGCGCATTGTGTAAATGATAATTAAGTACGAAAAGCTTTTTTGCATTTGCGAGCGAGTAAAGGTCAGTAGCATTGGTACACAACGGCTCGTCGATCGATAATCTTATTTTTCATCCTGATTCCACTCCACTTTTCGGTCGCACGAGGTTTCAAATTGCACACTGTCTGGTTCCACAACTTCGGGAGGAACTGTCTGGTTCCGTGCGTGCGTCATTCTGTCCTTGTGCGTATTTGGGTGACTACATTGAAAGTAACTGGGATACACGAGCCTGTCACAAAATGTAAGTAGTTAGATCATGACACGTTGTTGATGATACCGAGTATTACAACAATTAAATTCCCTTGGCGGAAATAGACTAGCAGGCCAGAAGTTAGGCTGCGGGATTTCCTTCATACACTGTCATCAATCACAATTTTGACACAATTACGAAATCGACTAAGATATCTACGAAATATCTGAGAGGTTTAGTGGTGTGTTTGGACGGGCATCTGTGTATTACTGTTTCTGACGGACTACAGTCACTTTCGGCTAAAGGGTTAAGGTTATTTGGCTTGAAGCTTTTCGCTACTTGTGGAAATCCCCGTCACACCGAGTTTCCCAGTCGACCACTTCCGGGAATACAGCAAGCAGATGATGGCTGTCTCGTAGAGAAACCCGACAGAGGGTAGCCAAATCAAAAATTTACTCTTAGTAGTAAGAGATTGAGCCTTACGTGAAGGATTCGTTATGCAGTAGTATACACATTCGACTCGACACTAAAAGCCCTGAAAGATTTTTGCATAGTTGCTTCAATTTTGTCAGAAGTCAGAGATGTGTATCCCTGTCTCCTGAAATGAGACGAGAACTTGGGAAGAATGACTGGACACAGCAGCCACAGGCTGTCGGGACTGACTGTCAACGTCATCACTTAATCGAACACCATTATCCGTTACGGAGTTTCGCAGACCACAGACTGTTTATCATAGTGGCGCCCGCACAATGGGTTTACGTAGTCTTAGACTATGAACTGAAAGTTGTTACTACATGATGAGCCATTTCACAATCAAATTTCAAAAGACCACTCTAAAGGAGTCCACTCCCTAGTGGAAATTGGATGGGTAGCCAAGTATGACCGATACACAAGGGAAATGAATTCATAATGCCTGGTCACACAGTTAAGCCGATGGAACAAAAGCTGTCATAAAGTGAAGGTGGCTTGCGGATTTAATTTGATATTTCTCCTAATCGATCACCCTTCTTCTAGTTAAGTCACAACAAGCAGGGCCATTGCTATTCCTAAGAATACCTATGTGCTGGTCTCTGTGACACTGTGTCACGTGGCCGTCACGCACACCGCAGACAATACACTGGGGCGAAGATAGATAACTAAACTTTCCACCAAATTTATACCAACTCAACCTAATTTGCGTCGCGAATCAGGCGCATTATCGGTAAGTGTTCTTTGTAATTATGCCCATCGATAAGTGAAGTCATGAATTTCGAAGCAGACATATTTTATGGTCAACTAATATCTGAGTCACTTGGTCACTTCAGGGATGTAATTCTCGTGAGATGAATAGAAATGTTCCTACGCATGTTTGTTCGCATGTATTTATGTATGTATGTGTGTATGTATGTATGTATGTGGGTGTGTATACACGCCCTCATGTACGTGAATAGAGAGCGAAGAGGTGGTCGAATAAAGATGGACTCAAATGCACTGTGCCAATTCGTTTACAATATTTGTTGAACAACGGACTGAATTTCAATGTATTTTATGGAACGGGGTATGTTGAGAAAGTTTTGTGAGTTGGATTGTATCTATTACGAAATCACATGTACACGAGTACACGGACTCACATGCCTAGACACACGGACATATGCACGGCCGCACATAAAGCTGTGCCCGAAAATAAGCGAAATTGCGGATGGCGATTCACCCAGCCGGTGAGCTCGTGTATGTGTGTGTATGTGTCTTCATGTGTATGTCAGTCTTTGGTTCAAGGTCTTGACTCGACCATCCCTACCATTGTGGTCCACCACCCACCCTAACTTTACTACCCGCGACCTTGGTCTAATTTCCAGAACAGTCAGAAGCGAGTGCACTACCTAACCGTCGCTCCCTCAGGGGTGTGAGATAATGTAGTCTCCCTCGGATTGCATTCATTTGACTGGCCCAAGGTAACGGGAGCCAAACCCAGCCCCCGAGCTCCAGTGTCCATGAGATGGGTAACCAGGCCTATGCGCTGGTACATGCTGTTGTTGTCTTCCCTCCCATCCTCTGGGAATGTTCGGCTGCGTTGTGCGTGTACATACATGGATTCGAAGATCCGTATTCGGACCATCTCTCACGCATGTGTGTACGCGTGATCGTCTGACTTCAATCGTTTCTATTGGAAACGGCAGAATATACGAATATCAGCGTTGTTTCACGCTCTCTCAGCGGTACTATAGCAACACTGAACGATCGTGATGCACCACTTACCGGCCGTCGTAAACCGATGACCCCCGATGGGCTTTACTACAAACTCATTCACCCATACACTAACCCTGGCTCAGAAGTAAACCATGTAGCTGGTATGGACAATCAGTTTTGGGCGACACAATCGCGCGTATTGTATATCCATTAACAGGGTCACTTTCGGTTGATTTGGAAGACAGTGGAAAATACGACGGAAAGACGGGGAGTAATAATTGCACATTTCGTGAGGAAATCTTGTCATATATGGAAAGTCTTTCAATTTTTCGCCCTCTCCTCAATGGTGGACAGGATATCATAGGATGCTGAGTTGAGATTTTTCATACTGCGCCGTTAAATAGTTGCGTTAGCGATAGATGATTATGAAGTCTCCAAACTCGTTGTTGTCTATCCTATTTCGCCTTCACAAGGAAAGGCAACGAGTGTGATGCGAGGTAATCGCAAGCCATGAATTTTCATTTTCATTTTCGTGCACGATAAGCAGATACAGCCGGTGGACACACTATCTAAGCTCGGATTAGTAAAGTTCTCGTGTTTTCACATCAATGTACATTGGACGTGTGCGTAATTCCTCGATCCGCCCTTTCAAGATCTCGTGAAAGAACACGTTGCAATTATATTTGGTGAAATGGTATGAAGCTCAAAACGAAGTTTAAAAACGAGAAGGCTGTACAGCGCCAAATCGATTTTGATTGTGTAAGTACAATAATGCTTGCTGGTCTTCTGCTCGTATTGGTTTCATTGTTCGCTTATGGTCACATTCACGTGCAATCCCCTAGAAGGGCATCTCTCCACATGCATACCGTAGCCGTAATTTGCTTAGAATAATCCGAAATGTGGGAACTTGCTCGATTGATTTTGTTCCTAAAAATCTCACTTTCGTGCCGAACAGTCGGCGAGAAACGGAAATCAGACTCTTCTACAATCTCAGGTCACTGGGAAAGAACAGATCTGCAAGAGCACAACTGGATCTGTAATTGTACGAACGGAATTCATGGAGGCTTTCCTTGTTGTAGCATCGGTGTGGTCTGTGCTTTTCCCCTTTCGTTGTTTGACTGACTCACCGTGGGGAAGTAATCTGACAATCTCTGCTCAGTCACTTACGGTCTTTAGGTACCCTTGACAGATATTTCCTGCCGCATGTAGGGCAAATTAGGTGGATTCGAATGATCCAGTAAATTGAGAACAACCCGTTCTGTTGACAAACTGAAGGTCAGAAGAGAACATCTTCAGTTTGTCTGATGGATTGGGAACAGTTCACGGCGTGGATACTATTGCATTCTGCTGTCACAATGATGGCTTACTCGTCCGATACATAAGGCAATAAGGACGGCTAAGATCATAAGTAGCTTAAAACTTCCTGAATTCGAGTGTCTAGTCTGTGAGACCAATAGTCCAACAAAATAATCTGTCCATATCTTACTCAGCCAAATGTCACAGGCAACTGGTTAGAAAGAATGAAACTGAAAGCAAGTCCTCGCTCAAGGTTGTTCGACTTCAATAGGAAAAGCGTTTTGGAGTCTCAGCGGATCGTTTACCGTCAGCGATAATAGGTGAATGTAAACCTTCTTTTAAACGGAATGAATGACCGGCGATGTTCAAGTCCCTAAAATAGGCCAGAAGTTCGAATCTGGTTACTGTCGTGGTAGATGGTAATTCGCTGTCTTCCGGCTGGCGATCGCACCTGACCCATTGGGTTCAATGACACTCTCGATTTTAGGGTCAGGATTGCTCTCCCTCTCCCCCCCTCCGCCGAGTGGTGGACTCTAGGGGCTACAGGATCTTCCCCTTCCATTACACTCATACGACAGCGCGTCAAAAAAGTTTCCATCAAAACAGCATTGGCGCTGGAGTTAATAATGGGCTCGTGCTGCCGTTACCGCTGGTCACACACCCTCCAAGATCGGTTTTCCGACCAGTGTGCATCATTCGGTATGTACAAACAATTTTGTCAAAACTGTGACTTTCAGCAGAAACGAACAGAAGTGGGGATGTCGTTAACCGACAAAGTAAACGTGTGCGAGAAATGAGACGGACAAACTTCACACAACGCGCTGATCCACGCTGGAAGTCAAACACGGTCTAGACTGACCGATGCCGTCGATGGTGCACTGTGGACCCATTTCTGAAAAACGGTTCACCTCTAACAATATTGTCCTGCATAATTGTTGTTAGCCCACTATGAAGCAATTCTGCTCGTTCTCGGGTCGCTGTAGTGTTGATAATGGCCTTTATCCAACGTCTTCGCCAGCGGGCACTTTGGTAATGCCAATGGACACTGGATCAACGTGATACGGCAACCACTGTTATTGTTATTCATCCCTTTGATCGTCAGTTTGACAATAATTTAAATTAGTTTGGAAAAAGTGAAAAAGTGTTCTCTGGTACCTCTGGACTTTTCCTATTTGGTGCAGGGACCAGGGATTTAATCCACAAATGGTGGTCTCGTACAGTTAAAACTAACTGGCTGCAGTGACAAGCCCAAAATATTAGTAATGTTTCGAAGATTAAAATGTATGTGTCACTTATTCCTTGGGTTTGTGTAATAAAGTGCCTTCGTTCAACGGTTACAAAGCATTTAATTCATTGGTCGATTGGTCTTTTTTATGTATCGCAGCGTGTATCCTGTGTACGGCCCATACTGGTTTCATAGCATCAGAGTTGATGTTGGTAGGCTTACTGAGCTTCAACTCACGTTGGTTTTCTACGTCTCTACTTTCCAGGTGGGCCATACAAGCCCCTCAAAGATCACTGTTCCAGTGCATGGTACATCAATATATATATATATATATATATATATATATATATATATATACGCATTCGTGCATGCTACACTGATCTGTCGGTTGCTCAGTCCTACCCACTGCAGCCGACTGTATGTTGATACTCTTTTCCATTCTTTGAATCAGTTAGTCTCAGAGTCTCAGTGTTTGGTCCCACTCTTACCGGAGAGAAGTTGAAAGAAACCAAATGATGACGAGGTGGTGTTGAACTAGCTAGTGAAGCCAGTGAACCAGCAGTGCGTAATGTTTCCCAAGAGCGAGGAAGAAAAATGACGGTGAGCTTTGACCAGACAACCACGTTCACCTAAACAAGCATGTTTCAATCAGTCAACTAATCATTATGCAGTGCCCGCTCTAACTGACTAAAATAAGAGCTGACGCCGATTACGGTTGACGTGATCTATGATACTTGTAGTAGCTAGGCGGGTGATAGTCACTCAGCTGGGTTAAGCAATTTGTGATAGAACTGCCTGTGAATGTCTCATATCTTGAGGCATCGAAGCACTTCGCAAAATCTAAACTAACAAGTGAAAATCGGTTCCAAAAGTAGATACCCTATTGTGGTTGACTCATAGCATAAATGGGGGTGACTACCAACTGCAGCTACGTGAGCGGCTCTTCAGAAGCATCCAGCCGTTTGCTGACTGACCAACTTACGAATCGCCAAGTGCAAACGGACGCAGCCGCAGCCATATACTTAATAAATGATTAGGATTATTTTGCCGCTCATGGAACTCACCAAGCTTTCACGGTTTAGCTATTTCTGGTAACATTGACTTGATTTTGAAGGATATTGAAAAAAACAGGAATACTAACGGATGAGAGACGATTCACTGGGATTGGAAAGGAAAAAAAGATAAGATAATTGCTTTTGGTTTAAGCCAAAGCCTCTTGATTATACTTGTGAGACAAGACTGGCATTCCGTCGAGAGATTTTCTCCGACCGATGACAAACCTTCTGCATTCGTTATCAAGAATGAACTGTGTAATCGTGCAACTCGTCATTGCACAGAAAGGAATGCACTGCCTGCTTCATGTCAGATTTCGTGAAACTTGAATACCATACTATAACATCGATAGCTGAATGTGGTAACACCAGTGTATCCATTTCGTGCCACGACTACGTGAAAAGAAATTATCTATCGTTTTACGTTTAATTAGGCATGCGAATAGACTTTGCAATCTGAAAATCACATAAGCAAATTAATTCACCGAATTTCACATCTCACGTGTTTCTCATCATGATTAAACCGAGGAGAAATGAACAATCATGGAAACCCCCTTAGATGTGGGAAAAGTCTAAATTGGTGTTGCGTACGGGTTCCGCCGGATATAGTTGAGTAGATTTGACAATTTGTGTTGGTCGAAGCTTTCCTGGGGTTCTGATCGCTGAGCTTGGCATTTCGAACGGAAACGTGTCACCACCATTCGAGGTGACATTGTCAATGCATGCACTGACGGTTGATGAAACGTTTGCGATGATAACTCCAAACTCAACGACCAGAACGCCGAGAAAATAGTTCAGTAGGTTGCTTGAAGCGGAATCGCACGCATTCCCGCAAATCGGGGAACAAAGAGTAAATTCTAGAGGCGACAATCCGGGTACTAAAGTACACGGTCGGGCAGACAGTGAGAGAGGGACAGCCTAGGGTAGAGGCTGAGAATTGGCCACGATCCACGAGGTCAGTGAATCGATCCTCAATGGACCCGGTAACAGCTAGTCAGGTGACAGAGAAGTTAGAGTATCCGACTGCACACAAAGCGCCGGGGACAGAACGAACAAAGGCTAGCAATGTAAAACCAATTTTTAGAACTCAGTCAGTATAGTGCAACCGTCGATATCCGAAAGTGGATTTCAGCTTGAAATTGTAGAAAGGGAAGACAGGGCTGGGTGAATGAGAACATGGGACCGTAATTTGAGCTGTAACTTGCTCAATGGAGGCGATTAACACAAGCCTATGCATACACGCAATAGTTTTTTTCTCTCACCACCGGGAAAATGAACCTTGGGGCCCAACGAACTTTTGTGCTACACGATCCGGATGTGCACATCCAATGATCTCCACATCATTGAAACGCACGTATTTGTGCATTTGTGTCGTGAGTGCACCATCACCTGAACCACGAAGCTGCTGTGATTGGTGTTCGGATATTTCACTCAACGATCATAGGCTACCCATCCAAGTGGCGTAAGCATGCGGGTCCACGGCAAAGAACGTCTTAGTAGCAGGATTAGACAGTAAGCCAACTAGCGTTCGCCAGCCTGAGTTGACGGGCTTGGGAAAATTGACAAAAGTACGAGACCCAATAAGTGTGTACTCGCTAACGGGCTTTCGCATTTGGATCATATAGCATTTGTCAGATCTGTGAAACCGCATTCCATAAACTTTTGAATCACCGGTTGTCCGTGTAATTTGCCTAATTTGTTCAAGTCTGCCCTTGTCAATTATTTTTTGTTCTACACTGTAAGTCTGTGCTCCGGTTTCAATTGCACAATGTGCAATGGCTACTGTGCAGATCCGCGTGAGGGCTGCATTTGGAGATGACCTACCATTTGATATTTCCTAAGGTATAATTCGGGTGACTCTTGGGCTTTTCTCCCAGCTTTTCTCCCGCCGGTGTTTCCGGATACGAGTTCGCCTCTCGTTCCTACCGAACACCCTAAATGTATCGTGAGGGGTGTTGTTGTTAGTTCTTCCGCCCGCCCCCCCCCCAACCCGACAGATTCTTTTGTTTGTCAGTGTCCAGGGTGAATTGGACTAATGTACAAACATTGCTCAAGCAGTGAATTATAATCACGAGCACATGACAGATTGTAAGTACAAAACCATTATGAATATAAATTGTCGAATTAACTTTGCACTAAATACTTTGGAGTATTCTCAAATGATTTATCATTCAGTGTCAACATCCATCTTTTCATTAAAATTCATATACACTTGTTTCATTTTTGTTAGGAATCACCATCAATGCGTATCCATTGCATGACGGGTCGTTTGGGAATTCACATTAAATCGACAGCCATTGTTAACTACTGAGAGCAAAGCTCTGTACGGCTGTCATTAAGGTTTTTGCTTCCTACACCAAAGTTGGCTCTGAACTAGAATTCTCTGATCGGATGCGTTTAGGGATCTGTGAGCTGGACAAGTTAATGATGAGTACAAGTGTTCACGTTCGACGAACCGTTAAGAATTGGTCCAATTAGCGCCATGGTTAAGACGTTCGACTGACAATCGTTCCTCCCGGGGTTCGCGTCACAGTTCTGACGAGATAGATATGGACTGATGATGATTCCTAACAAGGTGGAAGCAGTTGTACAGTGCTTCTTTTCCAAGCTGAAAGATGACATTAGCTGACGAATCATTTGGAAAATTCACAGTAAATAGGCTACTACTGCAAATCTACTTGGAAATATCCTTAACTCATCCGTGAGCCGATTGTTGACAAGAACGAACAGATCCTAGACGCACACAGTTTTGTGTGTTAATTCACCACGTAAAGTGCCTTTCAGTCGATGGCCGATCGCCGAAACTACGTGTGGGGTTGTGGATCAAGATGCTTATTAATCGAAACTATTATTTAATTAGGTTAAAACTTAAATAGCGAACCGTCAGGGTTACAGCAGAACTGAGAAGCACATCCCAAACGAGCGCGTCTTTCGATTGGGAATGCATGCAGCATAACTGGATGCACCATGCCAAGAAGTGAACATGCATTACAGCGGTACTCGCACAATGTCCGCTAACAAATAGCTTTCGGTCTGACACGTTAGTTTGACAAAACAGTATGTCAAAGCGGTCGATAACATACAAATAGTCATATCTTTATCCGTCGTCGATTAAAGTGTGGCAGCTGTTAGAAGGCAAGCTGACGCATGAACAGGGAAAAAGCAGATTTAGACCAATCCGGAGAGAAACATGTTGTATTTCCAGCTGTTTCAAGAGTTGTCCATAGTCCAGAGGAAGGAAAAATCCTTAATGGGGTGAAAATTACAAAACAAGTGATCTTTTATTGATCACAACAACTAATTGCGTGCCTGGGTATTCCAGCTGAAATTAGCAATCAGTGACAAAGTTTATCTAGTCTAACTGAGCACTTCGGGTTGACTTTTTCGGGGAAATATCTCAGTCCCGCAAAACGGAAATCGGTCATCTCGACGGCCTTCAAGCATGCCGACACTGCGTGGTTTCGTGTACGAGTTGGCTTTTGCGAATCGGGGACTTGTCAACCAAATGGCCAGTCCCAATTTAGATACACCAGTGCGCATTAAATACTGAACAGAGGCAGCGCATAATTCCAGTTGGCAACCATGTAAAATGGAAAAAGCAAGATCTTTGCGACAGCATGTTTCATAAAGTTCGCAGTTTATTTTCGTGACCACGTGGTCAGTCTTCAAATAGGAGTGAACTTTATATGGAGAACCAAAAGTGATTGCCAGTTTGCACAATCGGAAAGGTAGTGCGGGATGAACTGAATTCTGACGAGAACATAGTTGAAAAATTTCCCGGCATTAGCTCGTGATTCTCTTGCCCTAATTGGAAACTGGGGAATGAGGATAACGAAACAGGGCTACAGATAGGGATAATCTCTGTGTAATGCAAGCCGTCTGTCATTCGGTGGACAAATTCTGGCAATACTTTATAGAGGGCGCTTTATGACGCTGAGCTTGATTCATCACTAGTTTCTTGTTAGGGAAAAATGGCCACACACACACACACACACACGGTCTATGTGAATTCAGCTGGAGTTGCCGATATCGCTTTAAGGAACTGGGACACTCGAACTCTTCGCATACTTCCAGAAAACCAGCCAGGTAGATTTAGTCTGGTGAAATCAATTACACTCTCCGAGAGTGTGAAAATTGAGTGCAATTAGCATGTGCAATAGTTGCTACATGATCGGATTCGTTTCTGGCTTGTATCCAGGCCACGTGTTTAAACTGGAAATTTTCAGTTTCCCGGTAAACAGCTGCTCAGTACTACTGCTGCCCTGACTTACGAACTATCCGTTTTAAAAGTGTCTGTCAATAACGATAAAAGGCACTGTTTATTGTGGCATGTAGAAAGCAGCTCATGGATATGCTCATAGGATTCACAACAGACGACCCGGCTGTGTTCACCGCCAATGAGCATGTCGGCTGGGGAGGATGTATCACGTTTTACTAAATGATGCGAGATAGGCCTAGAGGGTCGATAGCCGCACCTAAACTCGTAAGAGGGACAATCAAACTGGTGAACTAGCTAAGTGTTAAAGTTGAGGCGCGCTTAGTCAAGACAACAATGGCCCTGATAATCGATTTATCCAAGTACACAATGCAGACAAGTGATTAGCCAACAAACATAGCATCGGGAAATATCGATCGTTCACGGTCCAACTAATACAAAACAAGGATAACAAGAAAAATGTTGACAATAAAATAGCGTTATTTAAATGTGTGGGCAACTGTCTCAGTCCTACCGATCTATGTCCTGAAACGAAGCGTCGATGTCCATCCCAAAAGTATATATATATATTTTATATATATATATATAATTAATGAGAGGGTAGCTAAAGTGAAAGGTCCATAACTTTTGTGTGTAAATGATTCGGTATCGTCGGTCGCAACACGGACGAAACAAACGGTATTAGCAACACTTGGCCCGTAATGGAATGAAAGGTAATGACAAAATTAAAACGACTGATGACACTTAGAACAATTCTTTGAGCGAAACTTGCAACCGTATGATCTTCGCACCTATTTCTGACCAGAAGCTGGAATCAAATTGTTCACTGCTTTAGGAGCTCCGGTTTGTCTCTGTTACCACGGTTAGTTCGCATTCTTTAAGGGAACTGAAAGTTCATCCTCAAAACAACACCGAAACAGCCTGATTCTGCCGATAAGATGACCTATCAGAGTGACTCAGTCAAATTTGGCAATAGTGAGCAGCATCAAAAGTCACATTCTGGTCCGTTCACAATCCACTTCAACTGGAAGCTTGGTGATAAAGCCAAACGTCTGGAATGAGCACAGGTCACGTGCTTCTCAGCTTAAACCCACCATTTTGAATCATCAGGAGAACATGCCGCCTTGTGGTAAACGAGTTTTAAGCCGCTCTAATCCGGTTTATGCAACCTGCATTTGATTCTAACTTTATCCATGCATGATTGTGTGTTCGTTTGCGTGCGCATGTACTTCGTGTGTTGGTGAGTCTGCGTATGCGCTTGTGAGATTTGAGACAAAAAGCCGCATCTGTATGATCCAGGTCACGTATTTTCGCCTCCAACTGCCACAGATGACAGTGTCGCGTGAATTTAGAACACTCCCAGTTTCGCTAATTCGATACCCATGTCTGTTTGGACTTTGATTTATGCATAATGAAGAGCGCATTAGGAATCACTCAGAATAATTAATATTCACACACCAAAATAACCGACCAGCCCAGGGGTGCACTCAGCCCAATTACACACAAATCCACAGAAAAGATCAGTTGTTGATCCTAACTATCCGGTTACAATTCTGATGCAAATTTAACGTTCCGAAACGAGCACCGACCTCGAACAGTAAAATCGTACTCTAACCGTGTGACCGATGTTCTGCACAAAATGCATCTGAATTATCTGTCTGAAATTCTTGAGGATTTGTTAGTATTAATGTTACTGTTGTCACTGTCATCATACCTTGTCCCATGGAAGCCACGGTGAACGGGGAGGCGAAAATCCATTTGCACTTCCAATAATCGAATGTCGGACACGCGTATACATGGATGTCCGCATTTGTTAAAATGGAGGAAATGAAATTCGTTTTGAACGGCATCCAATAGGTGCAGCGAAACAGAACCAGCAAAATGGCTGACGGACTTTATGGAGGACAATTTCAGGAGTGATGTAAGTTGAGAGCTGTTCCAGTGGTGACCCTCTGTCTGCGTTATGCGTAGGGTAATCCTCAAAACTGTGATAATCCGCGGTTGTGTTCAAGTACAGTACCCCGTAAAAAATATGAACATTGCATAGATGGAACACCGGATCCCGGTGCAGCGGTTCCAGTTGCGCTGGGCCAGGTCTGAAGACACCACGTAAGAACAGTTATGGAAGTTACATAAACTGTATACAAACCCCTGAGCCACTCTGGCAGGGTTACAAGCTAGGCCAAGGAGACCACAGCTGGCCACAATTCAAAAGGGCGGGTCAGCGCATGTTGGCGTTCACAGGAAAGAAAACGGTGATTCAAACGACCGAATCGTTAATGCGGGCCTACCCGAAATAAGGGAACGTTCAGCAGAGGATAGTAAGAATGATGCGTCATCTAAAGGCCAAACATCAGCGATTAGAGGCAACCGATCAACCAGCTGGGGAATGAAATTCGTAGAAATAAATTGAAAGCAAGTGGAACGGAAAGGACCACAAAGAATAACATGCTCGTAATCCATGTTCCAATAGTCAAGGCGATTCCCTTGCTGGACAGAGCGACAGAGAGAGCGTAGAAACTGTTGGTTGCCAAAAGTAAGTCAAGATCGAGGATCTTAGAAATGCGTGTATTGTCATTTTAAATCTTTCCTTCGTCGTTCACCTTTCTAAACGATATCCATAATGCATTGGTAATAAAAGAGATAGGAGACAAACGTGCTAAGACCACAGTGTTATATTCACGCCAGTAACCGTGGTGATCAAGATACTTGGATTCAGACTTAGGATCCACGTGACGTCAATCGCAATGTTTACACGAAGTGGTACCGTGTCATTCCCCAAGTCATTTCAAAATTTTGTTGCCAGAACGACTCGGAAACACCGTCCAACTGGTTTCTTGAGACTTTGTTCACATAGGCCTGGAGCACAATCCAAGATACACAAAAATATTTGAGCGCAAAAACTATTCCACACTATCCTCGACCTACTCGAGTGTCATTGCTGGTTGTGGCTGATCTTGAAATCACGGAATCATTGAGCACTTTTTTTCGAAAAATCAATATTGGAAGCAGATACAAGCAGATTTGTTGACTTTCCAGGCTGTTAGGATTCAGCGAGGGGGGCAATAGAAAGTGAGAGATTTATTTGCATTTTTCGTATCAGAGTGATCCATCCGCTTCCCTGGAAGATGCATTAGTTTGAGGTTGGAAATGCAAATTTAACTTTTGATTTTAAATTTCCCGTTCACTAAAATAGACACTGACTTGAATGTGATGATGTTTAGGTAAAGTAGAAAAGACTTACTTTCCTTACAATGGTTTCCGTGGAGCAATACCTGCATCAATATGTGTCAGAAACTCAAACCAGCCAGAGGTTTTAAAATGGCTCACTTCCTATCATACACCACCAAGATGAGATGGGGTTATTCAGTGCAACGTTCTTCAGTTGCGTGGAATGAAAAATCACCGCTTGCATCGAGTCATTAAGCAGAGTCTTGATTAATTTTTTTATTCTGAAAAGACAAGAATGAATCACGGTATTTGACCGTCTTTCCATTTGCAGGCCTATCTGCAAGGATTTGTGTCACTTTGCTACCACTAATACCACTGCAACGTATTTTCATACTTCACCAAATATATTCTGCATGCTTCAACGGAGGGGGTAGCAGTAGTCAGTGGCAAAGTTACTGAAAATTGGAAAACTTTTTCGCATTTTATTCACAGTGATTAGGAAACTTCGTAATGGGGAAACAATATGGTCAAAGCTCCACTCCTGTCTAGGTACTAACTGTCTAATCACGTACGTTGCTATGCTATGCAATAGCATTGTGGGTAGTTTGGACCACCTATTTCTGGCTGGGATGTTCATTTTGGAGCAAACTTGGATGACATCACAGGTTTCCAGTGCGGGCTGTCTCATGCTTTTTGTGGTACACTGTAGGGTCTTCGTCTTTTAGTAGCCACTGACGACCACTTATTAGTCGTTCATTGTAGCTTGTCATCAGCGACCTAGAGTGGAGTGAATACACGTTTTCGAACAAAGCACATCGTAAACCATGAGTGTAACCATATAACAACCTGATGCGCATTTCGTCAATCGATGTTATTTCAGTGAAGACATGTGGGTTTATTCAAACATGGGTAATAGTTGCTAAACGCCATCCAGAGACTACTTAGCGATGGTCAGAAACCATTAGATGACAATCAATGGCCGATAAAAAGACAAAAGCCTGTAAAAATTCCAGGTCTCGTTACCCGTGACTTCGAACCATTCTTCAGTCCATACCACTAAATCTCAACAAACAATGATCTTATATCCTTCCAGTTACCCGGCAGGGTGCAGCTGCAACATGACGCACGAAACAGGTTGAAATAAATCCGAAGAGTTGTTGACATCGCAGCAAGATGGTGGTGACGTATAGTGCAACACACTGATATGAACGGTTAGTCAGTTAGTATGGAGACACGAAAACAGCCTATGTTGTCTCGTATTTACTTTTATGATATATACCGTTGCTGCAAACGTCCCACCAAAGTTAGACTTCTGTTATTCTCCCCTCCGAAATCATAGCATATCCTCAAACGGAGCGCAAAAACGGATAAGGCAAAAAAACTTCCACTGACCATCTTGACCTAATTTTTAGATCAGCCTCGGCGAATCACGTGATGATAAGTAAACACAGAATTGAGTCGGATTCCTAGCAGTAAACTGAAGCAAGCAAGCATCCCGTTCTGTGCGTGTGAAACCTATTGTCAGTATGGGCACGTGGACCCAGATATTGATATCGTTTAATATTTTGTGTAGAAGCAACTACATCAAGTCGCCTAGTGAACTGACAAATGAAGCTTTTCGCGAAAATGCTCATTTTTATACCAATGGCTGCCATCAAAACTGACAGAACTGAAAATGTTTATTCTGACGGCCTCCACAAAAGTCTCGTAAGTGAACCAAACTGAGGACGCGATCCCACCATTTCAGTTTCTTTGATTTGACACGGCATTTATAATTTACACTCTCCTCAGGCATAGACCGGCCATTCGGTCGATACCTGATCACGTGCAGCATTGGCACTAGTTAGCTGACCGGGCATGTACGAAGTAGACAGCCAGACGGAAGCATACAAGCACACAATGCGAACACGAATGTCTGTTCTCCTCCGAACGGATAGCCGCTAAAAATTTGTGTGCTTCAGTGAACAACGAAATACATACTTCGTTCACTTGTGACTAGTACACGGTTCAGCGTAGAAAATAAGCCACCAGTATAAACACGCATAAGTCCGATCCATAAAAAATTTATGGTTGTCAAAGGACTAATAGCCACGGCAACCAAAACCTTACCACCACGATGCGTTCATGTAATGAAAATGAAACGAAAGTAAGTGAAATTGTATTACGACAAGAGATAGACCGTCAGCATGGATATGTGGAGCGACTTGTGGTGTGCACAAAGCTACGCCGAAAGGTTTTTGATACCAGACTCCACCACTTCAGACTATCCGGTTCGACCGTCTCCAAGCTGTCTGTTTGCTCGTGCACTGCGTGTATTTTACATATTCTTGCGTTGTTTTTCGATTTGTTTCAGCTTTGGACCAAGACAAATCCCAGTTGGTTTAGTCCCAATACTTCATCAGTCCTCCTTCATCCAAAGGCCACTATCAGTTGCAGTACCCTGGGATTTTTCTTTCTCCTTATGTGTTCGTCCATGCGGATGCGGATGTGGTTGTGAAGTAGATAACAAAAAGACCTTCCTGTTCCAACCTTTTTGATCGACTAATGACAGACACGGATAGGCATTGCCTTATGTTACTGTTTCCAGTATATGCGCGACATATTTAATCCAAACGTGCTATGCATTAGTGCTCCTGATTTCGGAAGACTATTACGCGGGACGGAATCGAATTCGTGTCCTACTAGGGAGCACATGTTCTTAATACTGGGCTGTTGCGTCCACTGTCCTCGAACTCGGACTACATCCAAAGTTGCGCAGTTATTGGCCCAACGACAAGCAGCAAATAACTTTATTTTAATCCCTAGACTATTCTCGCCGATCACTAACCTAGAGAACCGAGAAACTGGTTAAACAGAATCCACTGGACACGGGAAACCGGATTTTATGTGAAGACCTTACTTTCATTCTCCTGGGGAAATGGTAAAATGATCGGACTGACAACGACAAATTAGGACGATCGAGAACATTATGATCAGTTATTTGAAATGTGAGGAATAAAGTGGTTTTTGTTTTGACGTGATGTTCGCCACTAGCCACCTCAAAGAAACCATTAGCTTTTTTCCGAAAAAGCACCGGTAACTGTGAGCTTCACAATATTTTTGTCACCAGATAGCGAAATCTCAGCGACTTTGGAATGACAATAAATAAGTCAAATTGTCTGATCATGCAGTTAAATGATAGCGGTATCTCGGACTTCGTTTGAGGGGGTACACACAGCTGCACGCGAGTTTAACTAGTTTTGATCTCGAGTGTCATACAATTAGGCGAGGAGACGCGTAACCCATTAAAAAATTTAAAACTATTGATTATTAATCGGTCATTCATGGAGCTTTTGTGCTCTGATCGTCTTTACGTGCGAAGCACCAAAATGGTTCAATTTGTTGCGAAGGTAGACAGGAATGATCCCAGGTAAATTCGATATATATATATATATACATATATATATATATATATATATATATATATACATTATATGCATATACATGAGAGGGACATAAACAGAGGTGGAAGGTTTCGTCTCTATGTGAGGGAAGCAGCGAACTAAAACCTTCAGGTCACGTTATTGTCTGGGCCTACAAAGCGGTATCCCTAAGGCGCTCAGCTTTTCTTATTTTTTTCAGTCACCGGGCTGACTCAGTGAGCTTTGTTACCATATTTACTGTGCTCAAATAATTGTGAGGGGGAGTGTGATGGTTTTGTTGCGGAAATCGATGGATTTTTCCAACACGACAGTCAGCTGTATTTTGTCCATTCCGCTAACAGAAAGTTAATTTGATCAAAAGGGAAGACCGGTTGGTTAGAGTAAACGTGTAGTGGAAAAGGAACATGTAGTTTTGGGGAATGGATATTAGGAAACGTTATTTTTTGTGATCTACTTTCTCAGCATAATTAGCAATAAATTGGAGAAGAGTTATGAAATGACAAAGTTACGACGGAAAATTCCGGATCCTAGTGTCAGCACAAAACAACCGGAGAGCAATCATAGCGCCCTTTGGAACCTGTGTACAAAGCTGAATAATTGTGATGAATCCACAAGCAATTCACATAACCCCGTAGGGTACCGATTCGAGGCTGCGCTCATTTGCAGAAATCAGCCATTCGGAAGTCCCATCAGCTAGATATGTGTGGCGTATGTTGAATGATTGATAGATGCGTCAACCAGTTCACGTCCCATTTTAGGTTGGATCGATCGTCTCACACTCAGGGCAGGCACTGATTCTGGACCTTAACATAATCTGTCCGTTAAACGATGGTGCCAAGGTCGATTATCGCTGCGACTGATTTCGTTGTGAAGTCACCGTAGACGATACTGTGTTTAATTTGCCAAAAACGACAGAAATGTTCACTCTTCCAGCCCATCCCTACTCGGATTGGCGTAAGATTGTAAATAAGTAGGTCAGTCGTCTTTTTCCCGATCTGTCTGACTGGATGCAGTTCCTTCGTCTTGATTTATTTCAAGAGAAAACTGAATGTCTCCTAATATTTCATTCTGATTAAATGATTCACCCAGCGGGATTAGCAGTGCTAGTTACCCGTGTGCGTGAACTAACTGAGAGAGTCATAACAGGAGCTGGACTGGAAACGTCATGGTTACTAACAACATATGCAAACAGTAAGGCAAAATAATTTATGCCCAATGATCCCACCTGCCAGGCCGACAGTTCTGGAAGTCTAGGCCGAGATTTGTGAACCGGATTAATATTTGTTGTCCTGTCAGCTGATTCTCATTATTTTGTCTTCTTTTGGATCAGCCGTAAAACTACGGGAAATCTGGTGCGGTTGGATTCGATGCGCTGAACAGTCGTTCGCGATCGGAATTAGCATCCTCCTAGTGCCAACTGAACTAAAACCGCCTTCGTGTTAATTCCGGGTTACTTGTATCGTATAGACTTTTGCGTACAATAAATAATATTGCATTTCAGGTTATTCCTTTGGAGAATCCTGGAGATCAACAGTGTCTGACTCAATGGAAGTAGTGAGCAATCCGATTTGCAACAGATATTTTCTGACTTGTCACTATAGTGCGTAATGAGCCAAGTACCGGTTTCAGTCTTTAACCCTAATTGGAATACTACTCTTGGCCTTCGGCTCCCTGCTCCGTTCCTGTAGTGCGTATCGACCAACATCAGAATAGCATGTGTTTGTGGCTAGCCGTCCACATTTCCAATCAAGATTTACAAGTCTATGCTGGTAGAATTGGCGCTTTGAACTGTGTTGGCAGATTGGAAACTTGGTGAAATTATCCGGGGATCGGTCGGTCCCAGATGGACTATTGCGTATTTGGTATGTGACAACAGGAAAAGTGAAATTCCGACATGCGGTGTGTTTAGTGCTGTTATGCTAGATGTCATGAGCGTAGCAGAAAATGAAAGGGCAATTCCATTCGTTCCTAAGGATTCTGGTCCCAGTAGGAGTGGTCAGGAATGAATAACAGGGGGATTACAAATAAAGGAGCTGAGTCTATGAGCGAAAGTTGATCTTTCCATTGCTGGTGATTTAGGCCATGTAAAAGGCTTAGCAACGTTATCGCGGGGCGAAAGTATGGAAAAGGGATAAATCCTGAAACGAAATAAAAGATTGAAAGACAATAAACCGTGAATGTCGACAACGAAATGTAGCTCAGTTATTCCACCGACTTCGAATAAACAGGAAATCGGTTTCTGTTTGGATACCACCAAAACATGATAAAACTCATCCGTGGGGGAGTCATGTGTCCTTTTGAGAACCATATCGAGACAGACTGGCTGAGTGTCAGATTCCAGTGCACTTGGAACAGTTAACCCTTTTCGGAAATGGTTCACAGTTGGAGAGTTATGCTTGCATCAGAAATCATAACGTCCGGGTACCTTTCGTGTTTTGATCGATAACTGTCTCGGAGTTGCAATTTTCTGCAGCATTTCAGTAGCGATGACGACGTTTGATGACATTTAACTCGTCTATAAATGCAATTATGCAATGGCATGTGACGTGGGGGCAGAGCAAAACTGTCTCCACTTCAGGTAAATAGGGAGCCACGAACTCATGTTTGCAGTTGATCTCCAAAGATATAAAATGTGTAGTAGGTTCGAAGACTGCGAGAAGATTCATGGTCATTTTTCCTTTTTGTTCTCTGTAATTGGTATTCTTTTTACATTACTCCTATTTTTTTCTTTAACGTTCCGACTAAAGACGACGAAACGCGAGGTGTTTGATTTATTCCTATTCCAATGAAGTAAGGTTTTTTTGAAATTGACTAATCCTTAATGAACGTGCGAGTGAATTTCAGCACGGTGATCAAAACTCCATTTGGCTACCTTGGATCAACCATAAAATTACTCCCAACTAAATCGCAAAGTCGGGGAACTTTTACAGCTCTCCTCAGTTTCTCCATTCCATGGAATCGCCGCTCTGAAGTGTCGATCAGGTCGATTCGACTTCACGGTGGTGCGTAGGATTTCGGGGCGATGTAATTATTCAATCGATCGGACTAAACAACTTGCCAGTCGTGATGATGAGATTGCATAATGCGTGCAATCAACCGCGCTGGTTGTCCCACCAGCGTGCATACCTTATATGGATCTGGAAATGGTAATGCGAAAGCACTCCGATCTGGTTAGATACTCCTAGGTGCTTTAAAGTGCAGAACATATTGCTTCAGCTAGTTACTTTTCTTCCGCACATTTTAATTTGCACGCTTAAATAGAATTTCTGATGCAGTAGCTAATTTAAGATAGACTTGCGCTGTATTGGACCAACTAATTGAAAATTGTAAATCCTTTCCATTCTCAATTGTCCTCACCATGGAGAACGGACACAAGGCCAACCTAATGCGAATAAATGGATCACGCAAACAAGAAATTAGTCATCGAAACTGGATGTCTAGATTTCGTTTCTCTGACTATCCTCGTGAGTGATTGGGACCACGGTTGCGAGCGAGAGGGAGAGAAAAGTAGAACGATACGTGAGGTAGACTTGTTTCAAACAACAACAACAACAACATCTTTTTAGGGACCAGACTGTTGGTGCCAACAGATCTGTTTATGTTTAGAAGATATGCTTGTTTGGGTTCACACTTGTGTCAAGCAATCATTTCATTCTGCACTTAACGAGCGTCTGTTGGAGCAAAATCACAACATTGAATTTATTAGAGAACATTTCGTTCTTATTTAGTCATTTCATGGAATGTACCCTGAGTCTATGAATAGTCTTTTTCGTCCTTTCTACTCCAAGTTTTTTTTGCCTCCTTTATTAATGAAGCAAAGGTGCACTTTCTGGAATCGGGTCGCGATCACTAAAGCGCTGCCATGTGGGTAGTTGACTGGCTGTGGGAAGATCCGAACTCGCGATCTTCATCTCCAAATGCCAAAAGCTTATTCGTGTCAGTCTCAAATCTGTTGGTCTACAGCAAGGAACCGGTGAGGAAAAAATCCATCCACTGTGTTCCATAACAGACAGAATAGACGTACTGGAAACAACACCTTAAAAGTGTGCACTGTCTTAGATGGACGTGCCCCAAACCGAAAGACAAGTAATCGAATGACCCTATCTCAGTCCGAATGCGTTCTTGTGTGCCGCTAATTGTGCGCACATGTCACGACGCCAATGGAGGAGAGTAAACTAGTCGGAATGTTGCCCTGTCAACCGTGGCTGTTTGTCGTGTAGATTAACAAACAAATGACTGAACGGAATCGATTGGGACTAGGACGAACGCCTGACCACCGTGAATTTGTTGCACGAGGTGATATTAGGCAATTGAGATAATCATTACAATGATATAATTCCAAAGTTTATCATTCTTGCACGTTCTAATAGAGCACTGAGTGGAACGAAAAGGGAGATATTTATTCGCACTATATGTGATATGCATGATGCGAAAATCTGAAATTCATGCAATCAAATGTAAAACAAATTTCAGTTGTTACTGTTTAACTGTTGTTAACGCGGAATTAACCCCGAAATTGTCATTTCCCAATGATGACTAATCTCGTCGTACCGTGTTACGTACGCACCTATCTCGTTTGTCCTTAGGCCCAACTATTCTCTCTATTTACTAGTCCCTGTGAATTGTCTAGTCAGCACGGGGCGACTTCAAAGTCGGTTGCAGATAGTTCCACGTAGTTATAGGTGGAGGGATCAGCGTTTTTGATTTTTCCTAATGGAAGAGAAATCTAATGTTCTCTCTAGGAAAGTGGACGAATGTCGTCACTTCGGTAGATGTGATATTTGAGTACCAATCTCAGCAATCCCAATGCTTCGAATTATGCAAATAATCAGATCCGTTGAAGAACCTATTTTGTTTCATTAGTGGCCCTTTGATAATGAAAAGTCTAGTTAGTCATCCTTGGAACCCGGACTTAGTCGTCGATATGAGAATAAACAGTAGAATTTTCGTGGCATTTTACTGCCTTCGTTCACGCTGACCTCAAGTACTTTAGTCCCCACGACAGCACTAGTTTTGGTCGAACTGTCTCTACTTCCTCCGTCGTGACCATACTTACACTGCGAGATTAAGGGCTGCAACATCCCCGATCTTTGTTGGTACACTTTTTTGAATTTGGCACACAATACAAATCCAGATCTGGTAACGGACCGTACAATTCAGCCGGTGCATCTCTTCCCGTCCATTGCTATACCAACCGAGTCTATGTGCGGCTTAGCATGTGTTGGGCAAACGACGGACAAGTATCCCAACGGGTGGCAATATCTACAGACGGCGAGTCTGAAAATTTCAAAACACGTTCCAATGAGATTGTGCAGCTATTGTTCTATTTCACATTTTGCGGTTCCATAAGTGCATACAAATCTGGTCACAATCCGCGTCACCGCGTCAGGTAGTCATTATTCGGATCCTGCGATATGCGAATAAATAGTTCCCTTTTTCGTTCCACTCAGTGCTCTACGAGAAAGAATGGGAATAGCAAATTTTGAAATCCAATCGTACTAGTTACCTCATTTGCCATATATCACCTCTTGTGACAATTTCAGAATTAGCCGATTTCAGCTGACAGCGCTTTCTCCAAATCCCGTCGGTTCAGTTCAGTTCGTGGATAACAGCCAAGGTTGACAGGGCAACATTCCGATTAGTTGATTCTCCTTCATTGACTGGATGGGTTGTGGGGGTGATCGGCCGCGTCTCATCTCCGCTTGTCGTCGTGGCATGTGCGCACAATTAGCTTTGCCCAAGAAAGCGTTCGGAATGAGAATACTTCTTTCGGTTTGGAGCACGTCAATCTAAGACAATGCACACTTTTAAGGTGTTGTTTCCAGTACGTCTATTCTGTCTATTATGGGCGCGTACTGGATGAATTCGGAGCCTCGGACATGGAGGCAAAGAGAACATTCTGTCACATCTGACAGTGGTTGTTGTTCCTGATATAATTGTTGCTTCTGTTTTGGTCGTTTTTTTTCATTTAAATTGTTCGGCTATTTTTGTAGGAACATTTTGTGCTGTTTTTGCGTTGGATTGCATGACAAGGATATTTTAGGGATGAGTAACATTTACAGCTGTTTTATCCATTGACTGAGTATTTAATCAATGTGTTCTGCCATCTTAACGTCCTACTTACCGAACAGAATATATCGGATGGGAATTTCCACCGTAAGCCCATCAGAAAACCTGTTAGTGTTGATGTGCTTTTGGGAACCATGACAAGGGTTTGTCCCAGTCGAGATCACTCTTCGTCAGCCGCCTTCAAGACACGTCAGACGAGATTTCAATGGGTTCCTTTCTAATCTAGCTGCTTTGTCTAGATCCTTCGGTAGTGAACAATCATTTCTGACTTTGTCACTGTCACACGCCCAATGCACGCTATTTAGGGCGATACACAGCTCCTGGTGAATCACCTACTCCTAACCGGTCTGGTAGATTGGTCACTAATGTGAATCTGTTCAACGGATTTCAAATGCCTTATCTTTTATCAATATGACTCATCCATCCTCGTAGAAGTGACCATTACAAAACCGGCAGTGCGCGCGAGCGTTAGGCCGATGGTTAATCATTAGCCGTTGTGACAGTGACCCCACACGTGAACGTGTGCGTGTCACTGAAGTGGCGACAACTTCAACTAACTTACAAAAAGGGACGCAGTTGAAATGTCTGTCTGGTTCTGTGAGCACTGTAAACAGACCAGGTGTGCACATTTGTGCGCATCTTAGGTGTCTGGGATGCGCAGCACTGATTTTTCTTGTTCAACTTTTGGTAGACTTTTCACGAAAACTTAGAAAGTTGGCGCGTGATTCAAGCCCATAGAGAATAACCATACAATGAATCATTTATTTATCAATGAAATGTGTCGTCAAATGAGCGTACAAATGGAGCGTTTGAAAATACGCGGAAACGCCTTCATACGATGGGAAATTAACAACACGGAAGGCATAAATAAAAAAATTGGATTAGTCGCGGACCGGCCAGCTGCGTAGCACCCCAATGAGACCGAACATTTAGCGTGTCGATGACCGAGACCTGGGTAGCAGTCACGTGATCAGCGAGATCGAAGTGGCTCACGCCACAACCGAGATGGATTGTAATGGGCGTCAGCGCCGCTGCTGTAGTTCGTATGGAGTGAAACCGGAACCGATAGCTGACAGTATTTACTACGGATTTGGAAATAGAGATTAATTGTCACAGGAAATGATTCATCATGTAGTATCAACATCAAAATTACCTTGATAAACCATGAAAGTAATGCCCAACTGGACCACCTTCGCCAGGAAGTGTGTATATCTCGTTCGCTCCAACGTGGACACGAAGGGTAATGATCTGACACATGCTGTTTGAAGTAGATACGCCTCCCCTGAAATCAGGAAACCTTATCCCTCTCCTGTTCTCCGACAGAAGTTAGAATAGACGATTTTTAGAAATATGTACATGAATAGAATGCAGACAGTAGATAGGATGCAAAGAAGTCCCGACCGAATAAAAGAGACGAAATTTCCCAAACGCAAGACTTGCAAGGAGGAAGCGTTTCAGAAAACTGTTTTTATTGATTCATTTAATGCACATTTTTAACCGACTTAACAAAGTGACTGTCTTCAACTTTCGAACGAGCCTGTTTCTTAACAGTTTATTCAAAAGCCATAGATACAAGTTTTTTAAATCGTACTTTATTTGAAACCTTGTGGGACAGTAGTGAAATTTACAGCTGAATTACTTCTCACGTAACCACACCAACAAATTACTTTGCCTGTTCACACCAAATTAACTCTGAAGCAGTAGAAGCAGACTTTTGTATTGCTGCTGTGGGTAGTTCGCCTGTTCTGGTTTTCAAAAACCGTTAACGAATTGTGCTGACTCAGACCGCACTTTGGAACGTTTTGTTGCTTATGCTGACTCTATCGCTAGTGTTTAAGACAGTGACTGTCTGAAGCCAAGCGCATCATATGCTCAGTTGTACGAACGATTTCACCTCGTCAATAACTCACGGAGATAGACACTAACCGGGACAATTGGATTATGACTGTCTGGTCCATTTTACAAACAACTGACTGGTCGGATTCTCATTGTCCTGACTGTCGAATCAGTACCAACAAGAACCGGTAAGGAAACAAGTATTCAAAGCAATGCTGTTGGTACTGAACGAATATTCGGAACCGTCATGTGCGAATCGATTTTTACTGTTAACAGGAACATGAAAGGGACCAACAGTTAATAAACTATAATAAAACCGTGCTTTTATTGTCTATGCTAACAGAAGAATATCTCGGAATAGTCGGAGAGTGAACACATTGCGTATTGTGAAAGGGAGGGCATCGCCTTTCGGCTACCATCAGAAGGAGGCCGAAAATCGATTTCGCCGGTAAAACGACCGATCAGAATGAAACTACTGGCGCAGCAAATCACATTAATTCCAGTTTTTAGGTTTCCACTTATATAGAAAAGCTGTGGTATGTTGACAAGTTCTTATTAGCAGTGTGGTATAAGAAATCCCATCATGAGAACATATTATTTTATTCTTACCTGGGAAAAACTCATATCGTTGAGTTCGGCGTTTGTGTTTATGCTTAGCAAGGTGAACTACTGGATATTTTCGTCCTACAAAAATAAAACAGTCCCTTTTCGAAATAGGCTGTTCCCCGCTAATGATACAGCACTACTCGAGTAATTGGATCAATGACAAGCAGTGGAAAAATTTTATTTGGATGAGAAATAGATAGAAATTAGTAGCCACCTAATAACCTTAACAGATTGGAAAACTGGCTTCTGGTTGATTGATGTTCTGCTGGTTTAGTGACTTGGGTTGTCGATCAGAAGGTCATCAAGAGGCCGACTGATCATTAGGACACTGCAATGGACACTTAAGTCTATCGTGGTTCAGTCTTGTCCCGTTATATCTTACGAAATCCCTGTACACCGAAGAATATCCCCCCCCCCGATCGCTTTCAGTCGTGAAGGCCGTGAAATGTTGCTTTTCTGTGATCCGCATCAGTTTGGATCTTAGTACAAAAATGTTATCGGAATCACACCATCATTTGAAGCCTATACATATGCTCCCTTGGCCTTTTTTAAGAAGCACGGTCTAGAGCAAAATAATTACTCGATTCTGAGCAACGTAAACCTCAAACGGATAGATCATGATCCGGTAATGTGGTTTGGTTGCCTATGTTGATTTTTGTCAATAGATTTAATTACAACGAAAATGTGCGTTTATTTCAACCCAGATCGTAGCTGTTGAAAATAGCCCGAGGTTACTTGGTATTGGCCAGAAGCTACTAACAGACTGTCAAAGGTGTTCAAGCAACGAGAAATCCTGCAGTTAAGTTCCGATTAGCTTCACATGTTGGTATTTTAAACTGTTACTTAGATGGCCAGTCGCAGTGTAGTCCTGTATCTGGGGTGGTTTTACTAAAACCAATAGCACATTATATTTATTCCGGTGTGTCTACTATGAACTAGAAACATTTCATTACACCACTGATCACTGAACTGTGCAATTAACTTATCTCAGAGACAGGGTTCGTGTCGAATGAATTCACAGCCTAAGTATTACTCTTATAGAAAAAGGAAAGAGGGGAGGGGAATCACATGAAGATCCCATAACACACTCGTCACCATATACTACTCACTTACTAATTCATTGTATGGGCCATGCCGACCAGTAAATGAAGCAGTGTAGTCCTTGTACTAGATAGAGCATACCGATTTTTGGAGTGGACATCGGTACTATCCTACTTCCGTGTCAGAATCTTGGTAGATGACAAGTATGGGAAAAAGAAACGGAAATGGTTCGTTTAAATCACTAACGAGGTGGAATCAAAGTGGCGTTTCCCTGTTACGATCCAATTTCTGACATTGAAGCCAGAGTCGTTAGAAAGATTGCATTCAAGACTCGACTTGCATAAAGTGTACTTTTTCAACATTTTCTATTCTAGATATGTGGAAAGTCTATCCAGTACAACGGAAATAAAGAGCACTTTAGAGGCAGTAATTTGCAACGTAGCTAAGCTCCATAGGCGAATGGTGAACCAGTCGGGTGAAAAGATGCACGGCTTCTTAGGATTCCAGTGCAAATATATCGATCAAGAAGATATTTCATTCGACTTCGATAACTGGTAAGATGAGGAGAAAAGCAATCGCTTGGGAAACTAGGTTCAGATTATGAAGCAGGAACTCAACCTACCCAAAACAACAGGACCTTCCGGCAACTAAAGCTTGCCTGAAGTCACCGCATTAATCGTATGGTTTAATGTTGTCTCTGCAACGGTTGGTGCACTGATTACAGTGAATAGTAGCAGTTCCCCGGGTCGGTTGGATCTGAGCCGTTTGGACTTCTTCCTAATCCACACGCGACAATATAGCGTTATCGGACCCATTGCAGTTAATTTTGGCCATAGATTTATGCTAAAGGCTGTCACAGGAATTGCTGTCCCGACAGGGCGATTCTTACACTGACTTTACGATTCCCGTGGCCGTGGCCGTGGCAAACATTGCGCCCTTCGGACAGCCTCAATGGATCTGATTGAGCGAGCCTGCCGGTGTGTGCGCTTGTGCAGTGGGGCTGCCTCGTAAACAGACCAGGCTAGCTGAACCGGATGGCTGGTTCAGACGTAAACCGGACACACGACTTGTCTGGCGCGTCTCCGGATCGGCTGGGGAAATGGCCCTTTAAGGGAATATCGATCTGTAGTTATTTTGTTGGGACAGAACATCCGGGGCGCTGACGGACAGAAGTTCGGTCGATCAAGGGTTGGTAACAAGGCTGCATTGCATCGGGTATTGGGAAGCAACCGAATGGGAAAACTGTTTTTATTCCACCATGAAGCCGGTACAAGCATCACGTTCAAATTAGAACAAATAAACTAATCAAGTATCCGCTAATTCTGAAACAAAGACGTAAAATGACAGTGATGGGCAAAATGAGGATTTTGCAAGTAATTCAGTGGCAGTCGCATATTCGGTGGTCACTACACGACCAGGGGCTAAGGGAAGTGCTGTATTCGTTCTTACAAGGTTACTAGCTCTAATGATGTCTAAGGAATTTATCAGTAAATTGCCTGAATTTATCTTTGATGGGAATTATCACTCGCAACGATCGGAACAGCTAAATTTTCGTGAAAATTAACATATATCCCTTCTAATTTCAATTTACTAGCATTGGGGAATTCATTTATGCCAGCTAATAATATTTAGAGGCGCACCATCATTGGAGACCTTGGCAATTTTTAGACGTTTCGTTTATCGTGGGCAACTTTTTTATTGTTGCTTGCAAGTCAACAAAATTGTTTGCCTGAGTGGAGTCAAAATCAATCGATAATTTACCAGACAATATGGAAGCAGACGACCAATAGGTGATGTGGGTAGGAGTTGTGGGGACACGGATTGCTTGACCACTTTCTTTCAGAAAAAGTCGCCGGTAATTGAATTGTGGACCCTTAAAAAAATTTCCAATATTTTATTACAACAACTTTCAACAAAAAGGAAGTTGTTCTATTGGTGGAATTCTGCGAATTCTGTGGTGACGCTCACGAGTCGCCACCACGCTCATCGGGTATCATTTCACCGGTTTTTATTTCAGGGGTATTTGAAGCGTATAACTTACACCCAGCGATTGCAATCGATATAACAATTGGAAATGGTTATTATGGGAGAGTGTCTGAACATGCAACGCAGTACTCTTATCAGAGGAAAAAAATCGTCCTTGAAGCGAATGTTTCTGTGCAAACGGAATTCTGGGGAACCTAGTATAACATCAATATCTCACGAGTGCTAGAACAAGCATGATCATGGGGTGGATTGAATTGAACTATTTGGTGTTTGATTCTCAACTCCACACAAAAATTCGCACGACGACTGATTCCTAAAAAGAAGGCAGGACCGCAGACATCAAAAATCCCTTGTGCTGGAAAATCAGTACGGATCACGCGGAAACGTTTATTTGTCATGGCTGCGAAGTGAGTGGAATATCAGCCGAAATTTCTCTGAGCGCGACTGCCGCTTCTGCGATAATTTTTCCTACGTTTTGATTGGTTGGCCAGCTGACCAACCAGATGCTTCTCCTGTGTACTCAGTCGGGCATATGGATTGCGCGCGTCAGCATGTGATACATCGATCTCCAATGCTGCTGCTACTCTGATCTGCCGCTTCCCAGCTCATAAAGTCACATGATCAATACCACCAGTTTCAGCATCCGTGACTGCGGTGTGACATTTCGACTACTGTTCTGGGGTGAAGAAAATGCGTGTAACTCGAGAAATTGAAGTACCTCGGAGTTGCTCCATAAAGCCTGCAAGCTTTTTCAGGGTTGACCAATTCGCAAATAGTGAAAGAAAAATAAATACCCCTCTGGGTAACAGAAAAACATGCACTTCTTGTGAACCCTTTGAACCACGAATGAGTCAGTCAAATTCCGTTCATCATAGTAATCAGGAAAATCTCAACTTGGATGTCCCACGTAGGATCGGTTACGACAGAGGTTGGCAAAAACTGAGACGTACTTCAATTAGTGAATCAGTAAAGTAAACCTAGTCCCGGTTTGGGCTGCGGATTCCTTTTTAAGTAAACTCTGCATGTATATATCCAGGCCCGTGATTGTATTCTTCCAGCCATTACTGGAAAATCCAACCGAATTTCCGATTTTTTATAAACAAAAGCAAATTTATACAACCTACATGCAGACAAATATTGATTCGTGTCACAGAGGATCAAAGTAACAGTCAAGGGGTACCCCTGATTTCATCTCGATGGAGAGCATCTAGCAAATTTCGGCTTTCTGATTTACCACACACAGTACGTATGTGCCGCGGAGGGTGGAGGAATATCAGTCATAATGAGACTTGTACCTATGTGAATGGCTGTGTCCGAAAACTGTGTTGATAATCTGACAGTGCTACAGCTAGTAAACCTAAGAGAGCTTGATCCAGTCGCACGGTACCGAGTAGATGAATTTCGTAACGGCTTGATTTTGCATGACGCTTGGAATATTTCTATATCTATAACTAATACGTGGATGGCAGTTGGCATCCAAGTTTGGAATAGGTCCCCTCACTGCCTGAATAAAGTGGAATTCTGAAAATAAGCGGGAATGACCAAACACGAAAATATTCAAGGAGTTGGATATTTTTATTTCTGGTGCTGGTGTGTGTGTGTGTATGTTTTAGTATGCAATGCCAATCAAATAGTGCTCAACTGCTAGCAAAAGCATTTGAAAACCAAAGTATTCAAGTTGTCACGCTTGAAAGTCAAAAATCCCCAGAATGGAACCTACCCAGTGATTCAGAATAGTTGAAATGCAGATCAGTTAAAACTTTCTGTTTGAGTACGCGATTTTTTGAAAAAACCAACGTGACTGAGTCGGAAATTAGAAGGGAACATTCCAGACGGTATATCAGAATCATGCCACTTGTCAATCACGTGGTCCCATTGCAACGGGTGTCGTCATACACAGCATACTTGAGCAATTAGGAGTGAGAAAGGGGTTGCATCAACAGCCGGTGTTTGTAAGTGTTATTTGTCCACTGAACTGGGGGTATGTAAGGTATTACGAAAACGATGGAAGCAACTTTGCTGGTTGAGGTAATCAGATTTCGTCTTTCCACTTTCTCTAGTTACCATTCATTTCTTTTCTTGGCAAATGCATTTCAGACCGTCTCACCGCACAAATACCAGTGAAGTAGTAAGCGAATATGCCAGCCCACGACCGTGTACTGCTCTCGTAAGAACATGTCCCACAGTATTCTGAGCAAATTAAATGAATCTGACTGCGTATGAATCAGTCAAGCCGTGGCATGCTTCGAAAAGTTTAATTTTCTTTCTCATGGTTAGAACGGAAGATCCATGATCACATAATTACCTTGGCTGCGTGCCCCCCACAGGTTGTTAAAATTGATGACCGCATTGAACTGATCGGAAATCAGCAGCTCTCTAGGTTGTGAACATAAACTGATTTCTGGAGGTGACGCAACATATAGTGCCGGTAATCGGATCAGAGAAGTATGCGAGGGTCTGAATGCCCATTGATTTTCGGTACTGATCACATCTGAAAATGAAAACGTTTCCCACTTCAAACAACAGGTTGTTCAAGTATGCCGAGAATTTAACCATGCTCAGAACTGAACCGGGACCTTCAAACTGTGTGAATGAATCACCGGTTCGGCTGCCCCCTACCTATTCGTGCTCGTTTCCGTCAAATGACTCCATAATTAACTACAACGTTGCCTCTCTTTTTATTAGGTCATTTTCACGTGTTGCAAAATGACCCCGTTCACTGTACCATACATGAGGACACGCACAGAGACATGGTCCGGGGTAAAATGTGCAAACCAAGGTTTTTTGATTTTTCCATTTCAGTTTATGAACAGCAAACATCAGTTCAATTGGAAGACTCACAAATGGCGAAGTGATCAACGATGAACAGGGTCGAACGCGAAATACTCTCAAGAAAATGGCAGAATGCCAACCTTTTAGTCCCCACGGCTCCTAGTTCGATCGATACAGTTCATGTAGATTAATTTCTAGATAAACATCTTCCTGCCAAACAGTCGATGATTAGATAACCTACTTCGGAATTTGTTATTGTCATTCTGTGTTTCATTACGTGGAGACGTAATACTATCTGAACGGATTTCCGATATGCGGCTCACACAAACACAGACGAGGGCACGCAGTGACACTCTTGTGATCATCATTCGATATGCTAGTGATTCAACTGACCAACACGAACAATAGCAGCAGCAGTAGCGACTTTGACAACAAATAGCAGAAACGTCCGAATATGTGTTCCGTAGCAATGCAGCAGTTCACTCCGGACCTGTCCTGACCAGTGCAACAGTCACACTGGGCATTTTTTCTGTGAAATCCCATTTACATGCATTTAATCGAACTGATGGTTCGTCCAGAGGAAAACCACTGGATGAACAGATGAACTAGATGAAATCCGCCGGTACACCACTATGATCTGTCCACGTTAAGTGCAGTCGATGATGAATCCCTAATTCGTGCGAGACAGAGAAGGCGAATGAAGATGCTAGTTACAGCACATGGGTACAACAACACAAACGATATCTGTAGTGACAGTAAAGGAAAAACATGGCATGCAGATGAAACAGCTGATCAGCATATTTATCACCAATGATTTCGTACAATCAAGAATTAAATGTGATATGACAGTCACGGAAAGAAAGACAATATAAATTATACAGAAAAAGACAAACACCGCGCAGACATGCTTAGATCAGCAGATCTGAAAGCTAATCATTTGAACGATGATCAGAAGACATCCCTGATTGGCTGTCTAAATCGGAGATAGAAAACATATCCAGTGGTTATCCTGATAGATCTTAATCACCGGCTATTTGAAAACTCCCGGTGTCAGACATTTCGTCAATAACAGCATTTACGACAACGGGAGCCTTGTAATTATGTGAACTTTCACGCCTTACTTCCGACTGAAGTTTTATTAACACTGTTATTTAACTCAAGATATATATGCAAACAGAACCTTGGAGGAAGAGGAAAAAAGTGGAGAAAGGGGGGATAAATGAGAACGAAACACGTTGTGTAAAGCTCACCACAAGTGCCCTCTCTTTAAAAACTCTATACCTTCCCCTTGGCCTTCTCATCTTCATCTTCTGAATGGAGTAAAACAACCATTTCGAATAGTAACAAGGTAATCGAGCCAATGATTTCGGCCGACATCCTACATCGTCAGTCCACCATCTGTGCATCTTACGTATTTCTGAATGGCTGTGTACAGTAGTACTGGAACTATCCCTACCCACATGAAAAAGCTTTTGAACAGAAAATATTTCTCTACACACGCCAATCTTTTGGACGTCTACCCAAACTATCACCATTCTCACGCCCAAGCACCTGATTTTCCCTCGGTACGCATCAGGTCTGCATTAAAGTTTACACGAACTTCGCCGTCCCATACCTGATTCAAATCCTCACAAATCAGAACCGTTTAGCCGAACCATGTTTCTCGTCCGAATCTGGTAATTTATCATTCTTGGTGTTTGTTATCTACCCACGTTTCTGGTCAAGCGAAGGTATGATTTTTCGACTGAAATGCTTAAGTCTAAATAGGTAGAAATACGAAAACTTTTCAGCATACATCGTTACACGTTAAGTCAACATGCCCGCCATACAGTGATTTAGTACTCATTTGCTCAGTCAGATGCGGTTGACTGCTTTCTATCGATCTGCTCAATCGTGTGATAGGTAGACACATTAAGCCGGCTCTTGCTACCATTTACCCATTTAGTGAGTATTGCCGCGAGGTTTGGCGCGGTACTAGTCGTGGTGTATTTCGTAACCTGTCACGTGCCGCGATCGTGTCTTTACTAGCGTGTTGTGTGTTTATACGCTTAGGTATGGTCGCGTTCACAGACATGACGTTTTGCCACGTAAACTAGGCATGGTGACGGTCACATCGGCTGTTATTTCCGGTCAGCCAACTGGAAAATGAGTAGTCAAATCTCGTAGCCGAGACCGCATCCATCGGTACGACGACTGCCCTTCAGTGCAAAACACGAACCCGAACATGCGGAAAATCAGTCTGACAATGAGTGCACATGAATCGACGTGAAAATCTCGGGGCTTCATGTGCCATGCATGTGACGACTCGAATCGACGATGAAGTCGTCAAAAACCACGAACACACAAAATTGATCGATCAAAGACGTTTTGCTTCATGAGCCATTGCATCTAAAAATGTGATCGTCACAGTACTAGTTTTCAGTTATAAGAAAACTAAAAAACGAATTAGATAAATCTTCCAGCTGGCTAGAATAAACGGAACTGCCATGTAGCACAAATTGTGAAGCAAGTTCAGTTCAATTTTGCGAGTAAATTATTTACCGGAAGTCTGTAAAGGACAAAGAAAATCCCTCAAACCTTTCTGGACCCAAATAATCAAAGTTGACTAACCAAAATCTGTGGCAAACTATCCACCCGAGAGCACTCATGCACGTATACACAACAGCTTGATTTTGTTTAGATCCTCATTAGCACCAGCGATGATTCTAACAAGGTTCTAACAGATTGCTCACCAAGTCACCATTCGATTTCGACTCCGCATCTCTTTGGGTGGCACTCGCTGACATTGGAATGGAGTTTCTTCCGAACAATCTCTCCTCGCTTTTGAGGTTCGCTTTACTAGCCCTTTATGCATTGATAAACCCACTGCCGCAGAAAGTAGCCAGTATTTGTCTTCTGGATTTTGAATTGCTGAGCTACGCGTTTCTTGACGGACGACTGTGACGCAATTTGCTTGAACCTTACACAGACCAAACTTTTGGATTTCCCCCTCTATCACTGGCTCATCAGTAGTCCAATTTCTGATAAGAATCAACCACGAACAAGTAGGGAAGAGTAAGCCAAAAGCTCAAGCTGTTGGTATTGATTGTTCAGTGGAAAAAATGAGTATGATTGGCTGACGTGGATAGGAATATGTCGACGGCCCGTTGGTTGGCAAAATGGTATGAAGCTCAGTTAGTGTGTTATCGGTAGTTGGTAAATGTGAAGGTGGGTTGCGAATGTAACGATTGGGTCATGGACAGTACTGGATCTTGAAAGCACTGCTCTGCGGAAAATGCAAACCGGCCACTGAGTAATGTCAGCAAACCACTTGCTCCTTGGTTGATCGAATGGTGATGGTCACCTCGCTGATGACGTATTTTTGGGGATTTTCAACCCGTGGAGGAGTATGAACACAGTGGGAGGGGTGGGGCACATTTGTCAGCGTTCCCATTGGCCACCTCTAAATCAGTAGTTGTCCGTCCACGCAAATATACGTAGACAGTTTGGCGACTACAGGGTTTCCGTTGATTAGCCGTCGTTCACCTACCTCGGAGTGTTTCTGCTGACCAAGACCTATTTTTGAGTAAAAAAGTCTTTTTCGTCGAACACTGGACTTCGAGTTCACGTAACTGGGGCATGCAACTCACACACCATGAGCATGTTTGCGATTTAATTACTTCAAAAGGTATGCTTCTTCTACCCTAAGTAGTGAGTGCCAAAAACAGTCCGAGGTTATTCAACAATGGTAAAGAGCTACTAAACAACAGGGAAACTTGTAGAAGAACCGAGATATATGCCTTTTTCAGTAGCAAATATGATCGAGTTTCATAGCAATCTATTAGCAAAATAAGCATCTAGTTCTAAACGCATTCTCGTTCATGGTACATTGGATAATTTCAAGTCCTTTAGGGTGAAATCTCTAAAGCAACCGATTCACGAATAGCCACTGTTCAGCTGACGTCTATTTAAGAAGTATTTCTAAAAGTCATCGAGATAATTAATAATTTTTCAGGTGAATTTATGGTATGAAGACCAGTGTTTTGCGTACCGTGAAGCTATTTTGTCTGTATAGTACAGTAACGTCCCAGGTGCACGTCAGTCAGATATGACTAGACTTTGTTTCTTAAATCACTCAGGTCTCTCATTCCAATACCATTTAGCCCGCGGCAAAAATGCACTGAAGATAATTCTGACGTTGTGTTGATGGGGTGACAACAGATTAGGATATAAAATGATCGAAAAACAGAAGTGTTTTTTCGGCTCTGGTCGGGCTATCTTGTTTTGATTATATCTCGCAATTCTGCATCTTATATTCAACAGGCAGGAAATAATCTGAACAGTTACGCCAACTAATGGAATCTAAGGTAGCTTTGGGTAGTGAAGGAAACCAATTGTGCTCCCTAGTAGTGTTCATTTGAAAACAGTATTACGGAATTCAATCAACTGCGCATATGCGGAGTGACAAAATGCATTAGAATGAAACCGAATCGGAATATGAAACGGGTGACAACGAGAAAGTCACCTTCTTATTTACAAATCCTATTTACATAAAAAATGAGAAATTCTGATTGGCGGAATGTCATCGATCTAATAACATTTGCGATGTGTTTGGATTTGTTGTTTGTGTCGCCAAAGTCTGGCTGGCTGTGTACTCAGGCTACAGCGAGGCTATACCAGAGTGTACCACGCGATCGGGACGGAAACTCTTCATTGTCTAGAACCATGGACGTACCCCCTAGCGCTCTACGTTCTGAGTTCCCCTCCCCTTAGAGGCTACCTCATTACGGTGTTTAACATCCAACAAAATGGAAAAACAACAAATCGGTTGTGCTATGAATCTATCTTTGGAGTTCGTAGAATGACATGGGAAGAACAGGACTAACGACTGTCATTGTTCCCCGTGTAGTTCATTTTCATGCTAAGTTTATCCAGTCAAATTAATTAGCAACATGGATTTAGTCGTACCTGGGAGCACGCAGTCCTCAGTTTCAGCAACAATCCTCTCTAACAGCTACACTTACCACCAGTAAACACCATGGGTGGTCTCTACGTCAGGAGCACTTATCCTGATGTTCATCTACCAGCTGTGATATTGTCTCAGGCAAGAGACTATATAATTCTGCTGATAAGACGGCGACAATCTGGCTGTTCAACCTGACTACAAGCAAGCTGAACAATCAAGTGATTTCGGAAGTCCCAGAAATTAAGACCTCAGTCTATCCAGAACCCAGCGGAAGCAACCCGATCATTAGTGGCCCCACAAGGTTTTTAAATGAGCTCACTGGTCTTGGCTATCCTTTTCCGACACAGTCCTTTTAAACCGTTTGCGCGCAAAATCCGAAATATTCTGATTGCGCAATTCGATGACGAAAGTGACAAAACCGACGATATCATGGTTGGAGACAACTGTTGATTTCATCATCCATACACGCAGACACACATTCACTAGACCAGATTCTGCACCGCTGGTTTCTCATCTCCTCAGTGCTCTCGCACTAATACATCTTCACTTTAATAGTCCACAGGGGACTTCAAGTCAGGCGTAGCCGGGCAGTCGAAATACTGTCCAAACAAAGTTCCACAGTAAATTTGTTCGACGTCTCAACAACAAAACGAAACACTGATTTTCCAAACCTCGATCGCCTCAATCTTTCCACTCGGTTCATGCATAACCCGATCTGCTCCCATCATGCAGCGCAATCAGCAGTCATCTATACAACAATTTATTTAGGTTTATTCATGTACGTCCATCAAAAATTCGTAGCCCAGTGTAAATCCATTTGTGATTGTAATGCGACATTGTAACCACAACTAACGGCAATTTGTTTACACCATTCCTTACATACATGCACACGGTCACATTCAAATAAACACATCTAGATTGATGCTCACTAATTTCAAACACATACACACGCACAGCGCAACACACACACGCAACACACACACGCAACACACACACGCAACACACAGATGCGAACACGTTGATCGACGGATTCCAAATGACTGTGTCTGATGATAAGTTAGAATTCTTGGGTACTTCACTTACACTGTGAAACCACAGAGACAAACAAATACAAACAAACGAACAAACAAACAAACAAACAAACAATTGATGAATCGAAAATTTGGATTGTAGTAGATCTTGGTTGTGTCCAAAATTACTGTCTAGTTTAGCCGGCCTGATATGACAAACAATGGTATGACTGTGTTGTAGTGGTTCTAACAAATTGCCAAGACTATCGATCACTTTCTTCAGGTTTACCATGCCACGTGGTGACAGTGGGTCTGAAATGCGACTGGGACGGGATATCCAGGCTAATGGTTTCTATCCCGATTAGTGTGACAGTGATGTTGGCAAAAACCAGTTGGTAGATGTGAACGAAGTATCACGTGACTGCGGTATTAACATCTTGAACAGTTACCAATGCACCATTTTGTTCTGCCGAATTTGCTGTCGGAAAACTTGCATTATAATAGCTACAATTTAAGTCTGCCTATACGCGAACAGGATGATCGTGTTGATTACTTCCTTCTATTTAGCAGAAAACAAGGGTTTGAAATATATAAATTATTCCGTTTCCTCGTAATACTGAATATTTTTTAAGTGGCAATGACTTCACTTTTTCATAGTCCTGTGCTCACGTGCCTAGTGATATCTTAATTAGCCGACGTAGCCTAAGCAGTTGCAACGAAGATCAGAATTGCAGTCAACTCAAACTGGTTACCAAATTTATCGTTAAAATAACATTCTAGAGCTTGTATTATTGCCGAAATCAATACAATTGAGGCACGTTTTAATATGAATACCTAATGACTCGGCTCTTCCATAGATGAAGATACCGATGAGTTCTGATAGTCTATCCCACTTCAACCGAGAGGCAATTTTGTGACACGCGAATGAACACAAGAAACCCCGTTATCTAAAGTATAGTATGTTTGCAATTGTCTAATTAAGCGACTGTGCTTTGCCATGTAGGCACTATAAATTTTCCCTAATTGCTTGAATCTCGACTTTAGCTTTTCTTCAGTTTGACTGATTTATCGATTTTTCAGACGGACATCCCCTAGTGACTAGTCCACCGGAATAGCAAGCGCCTTAGCTCCAGCAACAACTATCAGGTAATATAGTTGGCTTCCCACCACACATCAAGACTTTTCTTGTTCCGCTTCATCGGTGCCGACGAGTGCCCCGCAGGAATTAAAAGAGATCGGCGACGTGATCGCTTAAGTCTATACCCACAACAACCATTTTCGGACAATAGCAAACAAGCTTCACTCACAGTTCGGTAATATTTATAGCGTTAGAATAATTCAGAGTTGCTGGTAACCATGTGACAATGTAACAGGTCGGAGGGGTAAATACAGTCTGCTCACGAGTGATTCGCTGGGAAAAACTCCGACTTATTTCAGCTGCACTGTCAATGAGCTTTTGTGTTGAACATGTTGGGCTATTTAGACAGCACATATGTCTCTTCATCAAAACTTTAGCTCCAAATTTTAACAAGGACTGATAGATGTTGATAACCCATGGACACTTGGACTAGGCAACGAAGACAGCTAGGAAATCATTTATATATATAATCTACATTTCGGCTTTTGCTTCAATCACCACTTAGTCCATCCCAAATGTCCAACAAGTTGCTCGCGTGCACTCAGTTGTCGCAGCAGCTCGGAGGAAAAAACGGAAGAAATCCAGTGTTTTTCTTACTGGTTGCGCATGGAATCAACAAACGGCAGGGAAAACTTTTAGTGACTCATGTGACTTGTGTTTTAGATTGGAAGGCATCTGTAACAAGCTAGACACGAAGCAATTCAGTCACGGCGAAAAGAAGTTCGTGAGTCGTGTTGTATCAAACGTTAGATTATACAATCCTTGAGGAAGATTCTCTGCTGATATTCTCAAGTGAATTCGGTCAGACGGGAGGTAAAAATACTTTCAAAATATTGGAAATTGCATTTTGCTGTAATCGTCATTGTTTTTACCACTTTTCTGTTTTTTTTACTAGTACTACAGACTCGACGGTAACCAGTTTCGCACATGGTTCCCTCCATTTGTGATGTTATTCTCTGAAACTTTAAAATTACTTGTTGGGTGACGAAGTCCGTTCACGAACCCTTCTTAGTTTTCTCCTCAGTCTATGGTGCAGATTTTCCGTACTCTGTTGCATGAAGTTCAAACTAGTCTTTGATTTTGTCAGTGGCGCGAAATTGGGAAATTGTACTTAATACCCACCCCAAGTAGCTTTATCGTAAATGTTGTTTTACAAAATTTCCTCCAGAAGTCCGGTTAGTAAAATATCGAAAGAAAGCAGATAGTCGTCTTTTCCCGTTCGTGAGCAACGAACAGATTGAGATGACTAGAATTCCGAGTGTTGAATTAAGGAATAAAACATTCTTTAACGAAGGAAATTGGAATATTGCAACTTAATGTCTATAAAGACAGAATTTCCAAAACGTTCTAATAACCTCTTGTCTGATAGTAACCAAAAACACCTCCTAAGGCTGAATCCAAGGGACTTTCCATGACTACACTGCCAACTTCCTAAAGGCATTCGCATCGAAATTCAGAAAAAAATGTTATCGTTGCATAAAAGAATAAGGTCTTTAATGGACTCAACGGAATCGGTAAACGAAAGAGATAAAATAGCGTAAAAATCGTTTGTTTCAAGAGTAATTACTTTTGGAAAAAGTGAATCAGCCTCAGCTGAGGACACTTTGGGGGAGCTCACGGAATGGTCACTGATTGATTCTATGAGGTCAAATGAGTCTTGTAGCTGTTTACGATCGGGGCCTGGCATATCTACATGGAGCCGAGGAATTTTGTGAAAGACCGAGTTTTTCATGCATAATGTGGATCTCACTGGAACTCCAGATTTATGAACTTTCGGGAATCGTACCTAATGAGGTGCTCCTGTCCCGACTGGTTACACTTTATTATACCAGTTTTCGGATATAACACCATGCAAAAGTAGAACTTGAAGGTGCCTTACTAACTGTTCCTCCATCAGTACAGTGCTGACGGAGTAGGATCCTACTGGAACAGTTGAACACGGTCCAGTATTTTATTCATTTTATTCATGCATTACTTCTTTTTCATAATTGAGACACGTGATCCTTCACCTGGTTGGAAAATCAATAAACTGCCCATCTCCTTGAGTTATTTGATGCTCTCTTGCTGTTGTCGTGACAGGCAAGACCACTGGTAAACGGGGAAAGTTATTGCTCATCAGAACCCAATAGTCTGGCCTCCTTTCAAACCTGAACACTGTTCTGCCTTGCCATTAACCGACGTGATCTTCTTCCGCCTATCGCTCTATTTTACCGGTGACACTGTAAAACTTTCCATCTCCGGCCTATTCCACTTAATTTTTCACAATCTGATGCCTACAAATCTTCACTTTTTGTCCTCGCAATCGAAAAGCATGGGACAAAGTGCTCGCGTCTCGCGATGTATGCTTTCTGTCAGTTGGGATAAATGGAATGAAGGGGACTCTGTGAACTGAATTCTAAGTTTAACCACTCCCTTAAGCAACGCTCATCCAGCCGTCAAGGTACACTTAGAGAACAGGATTATCATAATGAATTCATTGTTTCGATAGCTATGGGTGTTTCTTTAAGGTTTTCACGTTCTACCTGATCCCAAGATTGTCTGAATTTCTTGGGAGACAGAGTGGCAGGGATTTTTGATTTGACAAACAGACCAGTTGTTAATGGTCGGCCCGTTTTTGCCGTGTGAAATAGACGGCGGTTCTTGTACAAATAACAATGATGTTGTTCAAGCCGACTCCAGGTTCGAAACAACTTATCGTAGTTGGGCTTTTTCCGTACAAGCAGCACTCTTTTCCCATTTTCAGTCTAGCAAAAAAAGCAAAGTAATTGCAATTAGAATTGGAAATCGACTTATGCACTATGCATCTAAATGTCGACGTCACCAACCGGAACTGAACATGTGTGGGTAGAAGATCTGGCTGGCAAACGGAAGGTCGACAGTTCGGTTTCGGCTGGAGATATCGAATTTTGGACGCGGATCCCCATCCTTTGCAACTTTTGGCTCCTCATGGAACCCCAAAATAAATGGAGCGCAATCATAATGATTGATTTCCGAACGCCTTCTCTGTAAGAATCGAGTTCATTGATCACAAATCCAAACAGACCAAATGCGACTAATTCGTATTGCAAACCGATCGTACTGAGGTACTTCAACAAGTATGAGATGAAAATTCATTGTCGATATAACTATTCTTCCTTATTTTTGGAAAATAATATACATAGTTCCAGTATAAAGATAAAATAACAGATGCGATTATTTGAATTTTATCATGCCTTTTCGATTCAAAATGAAATTTGTCGTTAAACGCATATATATATATATATATGGACGAAACGTTGGCCAATTAGAAATTCTACTGACAGCACTGGGTTACAGACTTTTGAACATTTGCGTCCATGACATGGAGCGTCGAATTTTCGACACATTGCGAACCTCGCTCAGTCCAGATTTGTTGACCTTGATCGGCAATAGTCTAGGCCGTTGCTTCAATCTTGTTAGAAATGCATAGCCAAGGTCCACCAAGTTCGGCTCGTGTCCGGGATGGGTAACTGGAAGTTAAGCATCTTAGCCAGCAGGATATTAGGAATAAGTGTTACCGGTACGTTGAGCCCCAACTTAGCATGACACAGAGTACTTACCCATCACAGATCTTGCGGCGCCGCATAAGGCTTCCATAATGGGAAGAAAAATGTACCTTGCTTGTAGGAAAGTTCAAATAGATTGTAAATCAGCAGACGCCAAAACTAAAAGCGTATGCAATCAAACGCCGAACCCAGAATCAGGCCATCAACCCGCAGTATGAATGACCAACTAGCGCGAAACCATGTGAAGGGAAACGCGAATTCCACGTACCAAGCGTGTCGCAAACTAGCGACATTCAAAACCAATTCATTTTGGCATTCGTTCAACTAGGATTTTTT
>LUCM01008156.1:22308-54795 GCA_008360955.1 Fasciolopsis buskii | reverse complement strand
AGCCAGTGGTGACAGATTTATAATCATATCGTCACGTGCATCACAGTGTCTGTGTGCTTGAATTGATCATGGATAACATCGAAGTTCGATTTCCGAACACCTACTATCTGAACAAGTGGTGGTGGAAATGTGCCCTGTGTTTAACCCAAGATTTCTGCACTACCACACAAGCAACTGGTACGTTTGTTGTTTTATTTGTTCTAAGAGTGGTCACGAAGACAAAATTATGGGAGTTAGTGGGAAATTTGGGTACATGAACGGTGAACGAGAGAATGATTAATTTTCCTCAGTAATCCTCCAATTAATTCTGCCCTGTCTCGTCAGGTCTATAGTACGGGAAATTTGATGGAAGGAAGTGTTTATAAGAATTCGATAGGGATATTGAAATTGGAGTCGGACTTATCTTTGCGGCCATCTTCATGTTGAGCACGGAGATTAGGTTGAAGGGCAACATCAAGTGAACATTGTTCTATGAATGATATGTTGATGATATCTAGATGATCACTTCATTTACCCAGGGTTGTATTCATTAAATAGAGTTCATCAAAACGGACAGGCTTGGATCAAGGACGGGAGCGAAATGAATTTTCCGTTTTTGGATCTACTGCTAACCAGGGGGCAAGAAGGCGTACCGAAATCGATCGTGGTCAGACTGTTAGCCACACTGAGTCAACATTTTGCTTCCGAGTTCCCCTGCGGATGATCCATTGACTCAAGATGCACACTCTTGTCAACCGGACAGAAACCGGTCAACGATCAACGACCACGTTTTCCTTGTTCTCCTCCTTGCGTGTTACCAGTTCAACTTTGCGACAGTTTTTCAAGGCAACTGTGACTCAAATATAACAGCCGAAACATTGAAAAAATATTCAAGCATCATCTAACATGATATTTTCTTGTTTACCCGCCTCCTTTTCATCGTTGATTAATATCGTATACAATTTGGAACACCGATTTCGGCCAATTCTGTTGTTTCTCGTTTGATTTTCAATGCTCCATTAGTGTTCGGCTTTACCACGTGTCTAGACCTAACTTGTTATCAATTGTACATGTTCCTGTTGTCCCAGAAGGTGACTTTCAGTACCGGCATTTTCCTAACTGACGATGCCTTCGTGACACAGAACAGGTTGATTTTCTCCTTAGCTCATCCGCCGATATAGACTGAATTGAACTGAACCATAAATTGTACAACTAGTCTCTGAGATTGTGTTTGACTAAACATCATACAAAGAAAGATTGTTAGTTTAGATCTCCTTACACTTCTGAACACTGAACATGCATCGTCTTCTCCAGGTTACGCACAAAATGCGAACAGAGAACCGATTTATATTTCATTCTTCTGCCGAGTGTTGTTCATTTTCCGATTTATTCATATTAGCCCACTATGACGCAAGGACATTCTGCGCAGTTTATAGCCTTTTGTGTTCACTTTTGATTTATTTGTCACAGAAACCCAGATGACTAGTCACGGCCTTGTGAACAAAGTTGCTCTTTGAGAGTGGTTGTTCAGCCTAACAGGAATAATGAACTATCGGCATGTAACTTTTGGTTAAAAATAAAAGCAGCTGTTGTATCTCGTGTGGTTGTTTAACCAGCTTTGTGAGATTTTAGACTAGTTAGCATTTTTGACCTTTTCAGTAGATTATTTTCCAAATAGCACAAGGAAGGGTCCCAGCATCGGATGTGCACTTTTGTTGCCTGAGCAAATGATAGTAACGCCTCGTCTTGCTACCTCGTCCTGACCCAGCTACTGTGAAATAAGTGCGACGATGAGGGAGGTCCAGTTCGGTTCTGGGTAGCTTTGTCAATAAGGCGGTTCGGCGTCGTTCGCCGTCTGACAAGCTGTTCATCGTGGAGACCTTGACGAATATTGAAACTCCGAATGAAGTGGTTAATTTAAAGGATGCAAGGAGACGCGACCATAAGGCGTGTAAAAAGACAGAAAGCACTTTTCAATGTGATCGGAATGGAGACTATTTTAGGCTCCTTGCCCATACTCTAATGGAAAAGGCCAAGGTAATGCGTAGTTGTTGTAAAATCGCAAAGCGAGGAGGCTGCAAAAGGTGGCAATGTTAGACGCAAAATTGATGACGCTCATGTCCATGCTTTATTCAGCAGGGCGGATGAATTTTCCTGAATATTTTAGTTAAACTGCCACTGCACTTCGTCTGTTGAGCCCTTATTCGGTGGGCATGCCTACTTGCCTAATGTGACTGCGCTTAAGTAGACAAACTCGACTCAGTCCCTACCACCATACAGCTCTTCTTTCAACCCAATCCAAATGCATACTCAGGAACTGCCCAGTGGAAAGTTCAGGTGATTTATTACTTCAAAAAATCATAATTTAAAACTACCTATATCAGTTGCTTTGGCCTAACTTTTGAGTTATTTTTCCTTTCTTAACTCCCTCTTTTGGCAGCACCATTGAAAATGGTACACAAATGCAGGCATCTAAAGATGTTTTTTGCGAATAATTTTCCCGAAAAATTTGTACTACTTTATTTTGTAGTGTCGCTCAGTAAACAAGCTAATAACACGTCTAAAAACACTGGATAGGGGCCAAGACCATGATTAGGGCTAAAAATCCATAAAGTGAAGCTAAATAGCCACGGGTAACTATGGTGTTCGTCCCTTGGGCACTGATTCACTATGGCAACCACGAAGTGCATGATCGAGCTTAAAATGCACGGTGACTTATGGCTATTTCGTAGGTCTGCCAGATTATTTCAGCGTGTTCATCCATTTTTGGTCTCTGTCTGAAGTTCCTGCTTATGCCATTAGGTCAGCTTTTGACGAATTTCGTCCACTGAAGAATTCCGTTTCTACCGACTAACTGAAGATTTATTTCAGCAGACGGATGCACACGGAATAAATATAGCACTTGAAATTGTTTGTTACGTAAAAGTCACACGTAGCAGAGGATGCGTCAACAAGAAGTAACACGATGAGACTGTAACGAACCAATGAATGCCTTGACCACATGCAAACCCACTGTGTGCCACCTGGATGCACTGCCTACTAGGCTAGCAATCGTTTAGAGTCAGGTGACGAGATCTCGCAAACCTGTTGGTTTAACTAGCTTTCAGAAGTCGGCTTTTGACAGACTTATGAACTGTGTTCAACACTGTTACCTTGTGATCTGACGACTGATCAAATGGCTATTTACCCATATGCCAGGATGGTCGTTTGTTCTGATTATATGAAATCAACACTCAGATGGAACAGCTTGTGTGTGTGTTTCACTCAGAATGTGTTTCGTCTTTGTCATCAGGTTCTCAGCTAGTCACTGATTCTGGTCGTCCATCCACATCCACACAAATACTCCCGCGCGTACACACACACACACTCTCTCTCAAGCGCATCCCATTGCAGTCCAAATGAGAACTTCATTTTTGGTAGCGTTTAGTCTGAGTCCCAAAGTGGTTTCAGATTTATCCGACTTGAATGTTTGATAATCGGCGTATCAGATAAGCCAAAAATGCGGAGTAATTATTCGAAAGCATAAAACTAGATTTAGGGACTTTCTTCATAAAATTTACTGAGGTACCAAACTAGGGGATTCACAGTTTCACTGTGTCTGGCAGCATCATTCTCACAAGCTTGGAAAACGTGCTAGTTGAAATAGTGTTCGTGCCCTAATACAAGAATGTTGTTTAATCAAGCATCAAAATGGCACTCTTGGGTTGGACTGTGCGCACCACTTTCACTCAACTGCACCAATCGGCTAGATGATCAATAACGTCGAGATGTTTAAAATCCAGCCGGCGGATTTGATCACGTCATACATGTTTCTGCTCAGGCGTGTTTTTGTACATCGATCTCTTGGAGCTGCTTGCTTACCCCTGTGCCAATACCCCTGTCACTTGGATGAACAAAGGAGGGGCCTAGTTGACCAGGCCACAGAGACGCCTGATGTCCGGCCGCTAATCGTCTGGTATCGGACAAGTGGGAATCAAACAGGTTAAGGCCTGGTGTGGGCTAGACCTCGCGACAAAAGTCTGCGATCCCCTATCTGACAACCCAGTTTGTTGAACTTCCGATCACGCGTCATAGTATCCGTATCATAAAACTTTCATATACTGTCTGCTTAGGTGTTCCCCAAGTGACTATGATTCTACCACCCGGTAATATTAACAAAAAATTCAAATTGATAAACGATTCTTAGCTTTACAACGTTCGAATAAAGTAGTGTATAATTCGTGGACTGATTATTTTCAACTGAAATGTCATATCGCCAACATCCTTCATTCTCAGTGACTTTGGATAATTCCGAAGCCTTGGTCATTTCAATCATCAAGCTTCGGTAAAACAACTGACTAGAACCAAAACATGCTGTACCGATACTTACATCGCAGTTGAAAGTTGCACTCGGAATAAACAAACCAACTCTAACATTCCAGAGAATTGATCAAAATGATTAGAATCACCCCATACACACGAAATCCTCCTCCCTGTTTCCAAGACCAAGTAGCACAGACAGATCACTAACACTTGGATCAATTTAGTAGACAGAACATAATTCAACTTGGGTGGCTCATATGTGAAAGATCAGTACTGACCTGAAATGAAAAAAAGTTAGAGGTGCTTCACCTATACACCCAGTGACAAACTCAGTGCCGATTTGGAATGATTTCTCTGACAATCACCGAATGAAATTCCAACACTAGAATATAATTTTCACTTATTAATTATTCAACACATCCGAAACGGATTCGAAGTCCAAGCAACACAGTATAGCAATTCACTAGTTTAAATGGATCGGGACTACAGTTTCATCAGTGCCTGACTTTTTTCATTACGTGCATCAATCACACAGAACTGCTCTTTTCAAACTCACACCCACTCCGTCTTACTGTGTGTGTTACAAATAGATCCCTTGGCGGAGACTCACGTGTGGATCGCTAAACACTGGTATTATTTTGACGGTTTCCAATACTCTCATTCTATATCTGATGCCGATATTGCAGTTCATATGACCGAAAGTTGTTTAACGTTCCATGAGATCAACCTCATATCGCGGAAATCCAGCCGCAATGATCCTAACTATATGGAGAACCATCGAGGAACACTAGCTCCCAGAATACATAGCAATGTAGATTATTTGCACCGGTTGCTGGGCTGGTGACTGTATTAAAGCAAAAAGGGTGAATTTTTCTCAAAATATTACCCTAATATTTGAGGAAAACAAGTCAAAAACTGCTTCAGGATCTCGAAGCACAATATATGCAGCCATTGGATTAGGCGGTATTCTAGGGGTTTGAACACTTCTCGGGGGAGAACATCTTAAAGTCGTCTGTCACTGTGTAATTCATGATCCGCAAGAAATACTTGAACCGTTCATCGAAAACCCATTACTGATGAAACTGGTGTATTAGGCAGAACGAGAAAGACAAGGAATGGATTTTTATATCGCCCTCGGTATGTGCGCGCACGTTATTTTAACAATTACTCAATGCAAACAGCAAACAGACCGACTGTGACGGGCATGACTAGTAGTTTGTTGTGTCCTCGGGAAACAAACCCGGAACAGACTGTTTCGTTCAACCGTATTTATTCACTCAGAACTAGCCTAATTCTTCGTGTGAGCTGGCCAGTTTGACAGGGACACCAAATACGGCCGACGAGAAGAAACCTTAGTTAAACTGTCCAGAATGGAGGCATGAGGTGTTTGGCTACAATACTGCTGTGCAGATAGGGTATCAGTTTATTTCTCAGAGGTCCCCGAATCTTCTAATTTAGTGTTTCTCTTTAAGTGATATCCGGAGCATTCCAGCAGCATGCACAGTGGTGCTCGAAGGTTTGACTCTCGGAATAAATTACGCTCAGTAGTGCCTTGGAAATCACTATATCTCTCAACATTAATCTGTATTCATCCTTTTATTCGACAATTTGTAGCACAAAGCAAAATTTTCCAGTTGTACAAAGCAGCATTCAGAATCAAACCGAAAAATGCATAATCAATTTTTTGGCATATACTGAAATCGGCGAAGTCTTAAGTGGAATAAACATTGTAATAATTGCACAATATTGATCAGTTTAACGGACCCCTCGGAGGACTTCTTCCTGTCTAGTGTGAAACTCGTAAAGTCCAGAGAATTTCACAATCCGGACCGCCATAATCTTAGGCCACTTGATCCACCGAGTCCCGTCAAAAAGTAGCACTGGAATAGGCGAAATTCCAAGAAACAATTTTAGTCATTGCAGTCGAAACTTTTGATCTGACCGGGTTTTCGGGAACCACTGGCAAAGACTACTTAGTTCCGTGATCGCATTAAGAAAATCAAAATTTCAAAGCAAACAAATAGTTGCTAATGTTTCCCACTCATACTCAAAACAGATCAAGCACACAGGACCAAAAATATCGCCTAATCTCGGATCGCTTGTTTGGTGCATTAACTGCAGTCATTTATGTCTATGCGCCGATCACCAAAATTTTAGAGACAGAAGGAAAAACAGCTAACAATTTATTGGCAGTAAGTCGACCGGTTCTAATTCAATGTCACATTTTTCTCGCCTCCGGTAACTACAGCCCTAACTTTTCTTCGCAAGGGATCGAGAAATGTTACTGGTATTCCTTTCTGAGCTGTTCCAAAAGCGTTTTACTAACCATAAAGTTGGGTAATCCCCTGACAAGATATTTTTGGTTTCAAACAAAGCTGCATATTTCCAACTGGATTCAAACCATAGGGACCTCTCTCTTGCGTACTTTGACCATTCGTGTGCGGTTGAATCGTACTTGATCAGTTTCCATCAGAAAGCCTCTTGCCTGTGTGCACAATGTTACCTTGGTGTCGTTAAACTGCTAACCGTTTGACGCGAAATCATGAGATGACAGCCACTAACCACAACGCACATCATCCCAGTTTAGCGCCCGCCTCAAGGTTATCGATCGATACAAATGCACGATTGAACGATACTGACGCAATTGTTTGACAGACCGACTTGTCACGTGGGCCTCTAGGCAAAAAGGAGTTCACACTACAGACAGCGCGTTGAAGCCTGAAAAAATGCGCACATGCCAGGTTGGCAGAAGGGAAGAAAAAACTTTCAAGGTAAAGGTCAAATTTGCGTGTACTTCAAACTGTGATTTATGCACGCCCCTTGACTGAAATGTGACTAAGGATGGGGCCTTCGAATTTGCCTTTGCTATTCGACTGTACTCATATTTCTGTCACTATCACTATACAAAGTCTTTCTGAAGAGCATTCCACAGGGCTTATTGAGAACATTCAGCAAGAAATCGGAGGTCCATCTGCACCAGAAAAACATCCAGGGGTACAGCGTCGCCCATCGACGTCACTCAGTGAACAGAATGCTTATACCATCAGTCTGATCTACTGAAATGGGGCCCATTTAGGGGAAGTATCGGTAATGCAACTCATTTGGCCTTCAAGAATAAAATTAAATATTGGAGCTGTACCGCACATAAGCTGGCCGCAAGGTGAAATGATTCATATTGGAGTTTTCACAGATTCATAGATTTCAAGAGCCAAAATGAGTGACCCAAAGGTTTGTCCTTTGTAGGCCGCATAAACGTCCCCGGCCCATATCCCGTTTTAATAGCTCAAAAAGTAACTGCACCTCTATCCGTTGCAGACCACATTAGCTCAGTGCAATTCATTGTTTTGTTTATCAATGTGTACATATTGCCGAATACCAAAGCTCGCGATTCTAAACAACACACTGATGACTGTTCTAACCCTCATCGCCGAACACGTCGACAATTTTGTTACTTCACTCTGGTCATCTTACATGGTTCCCTGAATCTTGCGCACTTTCTTGCGTGCCATGATGTTCCCCTTGGCCTAGGCTTAGTCATGTATCCTGATAGCTTCTCGGGTTATAGACGGGTTCTCACTGAAATGTATGGTTGCTGTACTTTACTTCTGCACTTGTTCCTAGTTCTGATTCGATTGGTTTACACTGTAGCTCTGAAAGACAGCGTACAACTGTATTCAGATAAAATTTTCCAAAGCTTTTTCTCATTTTTCCACATGTTCCGCACATAAGCTCTTTAATACTCCAAACTCCACATCCGGAAATAGCTTTATCCCTTACCCACTTCTTTAAGGTGTAAATCAGGAAATGGTATTTAGCGGTCCTGAAATTGAAGTCCATTTGGTTAGTTTTCTTGCATTGTCATTCACCTTCCTCATTCCTTTAGCACATCTTTCATTGTATTCCAGTGCGTATCGGTACATTCATTTTTCCCTCGTGCACTTACCATATTGTAAGGAGGAAGCAAGCTGGTGGTACACACGTTTGTTGCACACCGGGACAGGTTACCTTCCCCGCTTCTTAATTGACCGCATGTCTTATTCATTTTCGAACCACGCGCACACAAGATCAATGTTCAGACTAGCTGAGCATTCCCGATCCCACTTAGTCTTCGTAATTTTGGACATCCCTGTGTTTTGTGTTGGTCCGACTGGTCTCTTTGATGGTGTGAACGTTGGTCCACGGTTGGGGGAATCATGTCAACCCGAATTTAGGATTTGTGGAGCTGATTCGTCAATAACGCGGTCATTTGTCTGTTGGGTAGGTTTTTGACATAGCCGTTGTTACTTCGTTGGACCTTCGTTTCCAATTTATCCGTGCCATGGGATCGATTATCCCCTCCATCCTTTGCAGTCGTATTCTGCAATCCAATAGGTTCCGTGTGGTCCAGCTGAAAACTCACTTTCATTTGGATGGATAGAACGGTTATTTGAGTTGACTTGAGTGGCTTGCATGTTCCCGGGATAGCAGCTCATCCAAAGCCCAAGACACTAAAACCGCAAGCCGGACAGTTCATAGGCAGAATGATCTACAGAAACAGATGTAACATTTTCATTACTTGTCGGCTGCGCTGGAGGTTGATGCTTTTTAGCAAGTTGTGTAGCTTAGGCTGGGGTTAACGAGTAAGCTCACTTCTGAACTCTTGTTACTTTGAGGTGCAGCTTCTCGGTGTATCTTACTCGCAGAACAAATTACCGGAGGTCGTTGTTTTGTTCCCAAACTTATTTCCTGTCCAGGGCATTCGAGGAGCCTAGACTCATGGCTTTTATGCACATGTATAACGGTTCAGTAGACTTGTGGTGAACGTCTGTGGGTTGAAGGGGTGGGGTGAGACTGATTTGCACCGCATCCACTCAACTGTAAAAACACCGATCCTCACTCCAAACAAAAACTAATCAGTTCTCATCTCTTTTGTGAAAAAACATGATTAGCGACTAACGAAAGCAGTTTGTTCGTTGTCCAAAGTCGACGCATAAACATTTACATTTGTCCCATAATCATATAGGCTGTTGGTTGAAAATGAAAATCAATCTGGTTGAACCAATCTGAATTTGAAAGCAATCAACAGGATTCGCACTGGCACACCCAACTGCTACTCGCATCGGTTGTGCTCTACCCACGGAATCATAGGATTAAAACTAAAAGGACTCCGACCCAAAATTCATAAGTGCATGGGAAAATTGCGCAATGCAATAAGGTTCATGAGGATTGCTTTACGAACTAGTCTTTGTCTGCGAAATGAATTCACCGGGATACTGTAGCACATCGGTCTTCCTGAAGAAAGAGGAAATCAAAATAGCTACTCAATCGCAAATCAACGGAGAAACTCAATTAAAAGGCACGTGCCAATAGGCAGTAGTGCTGCGGATTTCATGGTGGCTCTACATATTCGGTTCGATGTGACTGAATGTTTAGCTGATAAGCTTCCCCGTGTGTCGGCCGATCACTAGCGGATTCACAATCAGTTGATCCGTTGTGGCTATTGTCATTGCTGCTGCTATCTACCTTGCCGGTGTCACTGCAGCCGTTGCTGGTGTGATTGTTGGCGTTCCGTTCTCCAAATTGTCGGGGCAGTTCCAAATGGTAGTTAGGAAATAAAACAACACTTGACCGTGCCAGTTGTGACAGCTGCGTCCTACGGTTGCGAGTGGAATTTTGTGGATTGTTCCCTAGCTATCGAACGAACATTTTAAAGTGGTAACGCGAAACCTTGACAAGCTAATTGTACCGATCCGCGCACAGACAGGTAAGCTTATTCAACTATCTTGGCTTGCCGAAAGTGATCGATACACCACACATAATGGGAACAAATGACACAAGTTGAACTATCGCGTCTGGCCGGAAGAAACAACAGTCTGCCTAGGTACGACAAGTTGACAATGAGTCGTGGATCAGGTAATGGTAAAGGCAAAGGCGGAAAAGACAGTGAGGCACGAGATGCCTAGCCAACCAATGCTATCTGTTTACCACCGGCGGTGTGTGTTTGTGTATTTTTGTATGTTAGCCATGTCTGCACCGGGCATGAAGACAGAAACCAGGCTTAAACCGATCAATACGTGGCCGTGACGAGAACGATGTTGTCCTAACAACACCGGCTTGTTGGTCGCGCCGGAGAAATTTTAGTAGTCACCTTGATGCGAATTGTTTTGCAAACAACGGTCATTCGCTGGACCACCTCTGCGTTCGGCGGGATCTGAGTAAAAGATAGACTGACAAAAAGAAGGTACGAACAACTGGACTGGAAATCAATAAAATGCCAGTGAAATCGAGATGCCACTGACAAACTGAAGTCAGCCGAGGCATCAGTGAAAACCAAAGACGTCAGTGTATTTTTAAATTATACTGAAATAAGAAAATGTAAAAAGGAAAATTGTTTCCACATTCGTTATCACGCACATGAAACAAAAATATAATAAACGTTTCTGTTACCAAGGTCCATTTCACAGCACAATAAGAATGTAAAGAATACGGGTCATGTTGCCCGAATACCGGCTTATCGCAATTGTTGCGATACTTGGAGTGTGAAAAAATGGTTGGGTATTTTGCCTAAACGGACGAGACACTGTTTGTCCGTTCAGCAAACAAACTACAAAAAGTTCGTGATGACAGTTGTTCACCGGTCTGTTCATTAGGACGTCAAATGCTGAAATCTAGTGGAAGTTCCATTTGCAGATGGATAGAAATTCAGCAGTTTGACCCCGATTCTCTCTGTTGTTTGAGTCATCTCGATTAGGTCATACACAGTCGGACAATATCGGTTGTACACAGCTCGATTCGAAGCTAACGTGAACGAGGATGCTTTGCTCGTGAAACTGGCAATATTTGTCATTTTCTGTATTATGATATGGCATAAAAAATTAGACAGTAGAAAAAGCAACAGTTCATGTATTCAATTCCATTGAGACTTAAATGGCCGAGATATTTGTTTGATCCAAGGGTTCAGGGTACCCTGTTACTTTTCTCGCTAGTCACTGTTAATCGGTCCATCCGTGTTCCGAACATGGAGGCCCATGAGTTTCAGGAACTAACATTTTCACTTCTTCTTTATTCAGGTGAAGTCAAGCCAAATGGTACTTTCATGTACCCGGATGCAAACATACATGATAAAATAAGCGGTTTGATAAAACAATAATGAAGTTAAATGGAAATGTACAAACACTACAACTCAAGTTGAGCTCTGAGAGTACTATATTACTTCCCAGTTTGCGCTTAAACAAACAAGGTTGTTCCTATATGTAGAGGTACGAGAAGGGAGGCATCCAAATATGGAACGAGTTAAAAAATGAGGAAAAGCCTCGGACAGTGCTGCGTGAAGACAGTGATTGTTGTCTAGTAATCTGTCACAGGTTTCAAAATGTTTTGAATAATGAAATCCGTAAGTATATTTCTGTTAATTCCATTACAGTATGTAAGCAGTTTTAGAGATTGGACGGGACGAATCGAATTCTTCTCTTTAAATCCAGGAAAGAAAACATGAGTAGTACCGCCAGATGATGAGATTGCATGAAGTAACAAACCGAAGAACGAGGGCACATGGTACCACGAGATTCCTCAGTTGAAACTACAAAAAAGAGAGTCTGCGCGATTTGAGGAACAAATTCGACATGTCTCTCCCAAGAACGGTGGTGAGTCAAATACATTCCTAAATAACCGACAGAAGAATACTTTTGGATGCTCGTTAGCTGTTCCAGATGCGTAATTGTTATCGTATGAATCCAATGCAACACGACAGATCCGCGCTAATCATTCAGGACGATTCAAATCGATAGAGCTTCCGCAACCAGTCGGATCCAAGGGGAAATGAAGAAACTATGCAATGACTGTACCTACGGTCAGTGAATTTCTGTTTCAAAATAACTTACCTCGACGCTCATGTGAAAAACCTATTTCCCAATCCGGTTCAATCAGCCCGATTCATTCACGTTAGACTGCTTCACCGGTTCATGAAAAATAAAAAAATTATGGAGTCTTTTTTGAAATATTCGGTCTAGGTCACCGCTCTAGTGATTACAGAGAAAAATGGAAAGGAATTCAATACTGTCCTGACTAGACAGCATCATGTGGCTGAACTTGCGCATGAATTTAATAATCGTGAACAAAACAGTGCAACTCCACAACCGAAGAAATTGGTAATACCACAAACTTGTGGGCACATTAGCTGTGCCAATACTTCCTACTTCCCCCTCCCGCTCTAATCTGAACTTTTATTTAAAGTTCTATTGTCGTCGCATCGGCAAAGTGTTTTGTGAATGCACGTTGTCGAGCGACAGTGGCCAGTTCAGTCGCCCAGACAATTGGGTAGTCACTCCACGGTCCAGACAGATCACCATGTGAGAGACCATCCGATCCACGCATGTTCCGTTGTCCCGGTTAGGCGCTTCGGGTAGCGTAATGTTTCCACATTGTCGCAATGGTATTTGTCTTGTGTGCGTGCGTGCCTACGAACGCGCGGAAGCGCGATCACACTAGGCAAAATGGTTGCATCCGAGCGACCGGGGGACTTGACTTAAGCGATCTTTCCTATTACTCCACTCACGATTTTCACAATGGCTGGCACTAGCGTAGTTTTTACTGTGAAAATCAGCCAAGGGAAATGAACCAATAGGAATAAACTACATTCATTACACAGCCAATCAGACAGCGCACAAAACGATCAATCTACCTATCCCCTCGTTCTATCTATCCATCCAACAGTTCTATCTATCCATCCATCTATCTATCTATCTATCTATCTATCTATCTATCTATCTATCTATCTATCTATCTATCTATCTATCTATCTATCTATCTATCTATCTATCTAATCTATCTTATCTATCTATCTATCTATCTTATCTATCTATTTATCTATCTATTTATCTATCTATCTATCTACGATCTCAGTTCTATCTATTTGTATCTATCTTATGCTATCTATCTATCTATCTAATGTCTATATAGTCTAATCTATGCTATGTCTATCATAATCATCTATTACTATCATTGTTCTATCTAGTATCTATCATAACATAGTGACTACTTGTTGTCTTTTCTCAAATCCAGGGAATTATTATGTTGTAAGGAATTTTATTCGGTCGTAAGCCTTGTTTCGAAATAGCCAATATTCCTTCCAAAGAAGAGAACTTAGACCAGGTCCTACTAGGCCGTATCAAAGGAGTGGGGGTCACGTGATCAGTGATGGTCTGCACTGGACGTGAGTTCTTTGGATAGGAATTCAACTAACGTGCGGCCCGCTACTCCTTATGAAGGGCCACAGGCGTTCTTAGCCATATGCGAATTTACCAGTATTCACACTAGTACACTTCCCTGGATAATCTACCCTTGCTTTATGGAATTTCATAATCCCTGTGGTATCGTGTTCCAGGGGACTGGCCCAATGCTTGTGGTTCACTTGGCATAGATATTCTTTGTTCTGTTGTATTGTATTGTATCGTATTGTATTGTATTGTATTGTATTGTATTGTATTGTATTGTATTGTATTGTATTGTATTGTATTGTATTGTATTGTATTGTATTGTATTGTATTGTGTCGTATAAACTTTTGCGTACAACAAATAACGTCGCATTTCAGTCAATGTTCAATGTTATCCAAGCATAACCTGTTAGGTTTAGATCAAACAGGGCAAATTACCACAGGATATGTTTGACTCGATGCGAAGTCTAAACATCCGTGCAATGTAGCCCCAATGAGCCGACTTATTGTCTTCTCGAGTAAGTAATGATTGGGAAATCTGCGACAAAAAAAGAATGTGCACATTTGTTCTTACTGCAGATGCAGAGACCAAACCGGATGTAATCCGTTGGATCGGGACTGTTTCCCGTGATCCCCCCATTCCAACTGGTGGTTGATCACTATCTGAACTTCGTTTGTAATGACCTGTTTTCTCGTGACGTTTTAGTCACCTTTTGAACCTTTTCCTCATGTTTCACACTAATTCTCGGTTATCACGTTACCACCCTTCGGATCTCGACAATATCGTCAATTTTCACATTTTTCGCCCCATCGATGAAACATAAAGGTCTGACTGTGGACACAGTTCAACCGTTCCCCGTTCAGTATGGAATATCATCGGATGTGAGCATGAAGTGGTAAGTGTTTCGCCCTCCGCGTTTTGCTGGCCATTTAATATTTCATGCGGAATGCGCAAACTTGTTTGGGTTTACACGGAAGGATTTTAAGTGGAAACAGTAATCCCCTGTTCGCATGTGATGCAGTGATATTTTCGGGTTTTAATCACATCCGTCCCCGTACGTCTTTGAAGAAGTTAGTGACTGGAAGATGGATCGACAGGGTTAGTTCGTAAAGTGACGAAAAGGTATGAAAACCTTAATCAAAGGGTTAGCCCCACAAGTTAGTCCCGTGGAACGTTATAGACATTAGAAGACATGCCCAAGGACAACAGTAATGTGGCTTTTGCATCCTAGTTCCATTTTTCCACTCAAACTATTTTTGCACCAACCGGGATTCTTGCTTTCGGTTTTTCTTCATCAGTCCAAAACTCTGCCTTCCCTTCGCTCGGAAGTAGACTATCTGATGACAGAAATACCGAAAGGTTAACTGCAACAAAAACTAAAGGTGAAACCAGCACGGTGACAATCAGATAAATAATTAACAACCTGTACACTCTTAAGCCCCAGTTACGAAGACAGTGCACTGGGAAAGTAAACGACTGTTTCCTTCTAGCTTAGTTAGTGATTTGCCGTGGTTTTTCATCCATGTGCAAGTTGACTTCCCTCAAACGTAATTCCTAATCGACAGTATCCGAGGGATCTCCCTTCTAAGGTGAATGTTTACTAATCACGACCAGCGATGGTCAAGCAGTCAACATCGCGGCTTTTCAGTTTGAAAGTCACAGGTTCAAATCAGTCCTGCTTCCGGCCAAATTCCCTGCTTGGCAGCCCTCTGCTGGCCAGAATCCGCCAGAATCTGCAAGTGCACTTGTACCGACAATATCACCGTTTGCGATCAAAAATCCAAGCCTAGCGATCAGAAATCCATGGAAACCAACAGCCGGAGCAGCGATCAACACAAATTTCCAAGAAAAGGAAAGGGAAAACAAAAAGGTTTTGGGTGCTCCCACACATACAGTATTGGAAGATATTCACGTGCACGAGAATTTATCCATTACTAACTTGATAACGTCAGAAATTTTCTGAATGTACCAAAAAACAGAAGTGAGATTTAAAATGCCCTTTAATCATCAAAAAGAAAGTAAAGAATTTTTGCCGAACGGTGGTTTTCTAGTGGAGTTAAGATCTATCATTGCCTCTCTCTCTCTCACACACACACACATACACAAACACCAGAAAACCCCAGGTTTCTGATCCCAGATCCACCAACCACTTCGGCGATTGCGGTCGAATCCAGTTTGAAAGTCATCATCATCAGCCTCCGTCCAACGGGTAGTGGGGCCATGGGCTATGAGGCGAATCCGTTCCACTGCATAGAACAAAAAGGCATGATTTTACAAATTATTTTAGGCCGCAGCAAACTGTAACGATAAGCAAAGCAAAATTTATCGTGCAGGGATCAAGCTAGGCCACCATAGCTTAGACAACACGTATGCACCTGCTTATCCACCTCACACCCCGAGTGTTTCTCCTTCGGCCCGTCAAATTGTTAACAAAGATGGCAATAAACTGGACGATTTGCCATCATTATTCAGCCTAGTCTTGTACTTTCTCATCACCATCACGGAGATTCTCGGCCGAGTGTCACTTTATCCCCAATATAGGATCAACTCTTATTTCTATTTTTAACTTTTCCATTGAAATCTGGTGGGAGTAATCCGTTCCAAAGCATGCTAAGCCTGTTTGCATTTGACTGAGATTAGGTGCACAAATGAAATCGTGAACGTACGGACAGATACTTAACGAAGAAAAGGTCAGTTGTTTCAAGGTACTTAATTTGGTCCAATTTCAAGCTCGACGTGCTTTCGCCGAGAAGGGTGCTAAACAATGGTAAACAACGAATGAAACAGAAGAGGGGGAACGAGGCACAAGACTAAGAATAATCATAAAGGATGGGACAAGACTGTGAATTAACGTACAACGACAATAATGAACCTGAACAGATTGGTTGTGAATAAACAGAAAAAGTTGACTGACAGCGCAAAACCCCGTAATACCTCAGTTTGTCAGTAGTTGTCAGCCCTGCCACCCATACGTTCATATCACAAGGACATTCAGACAATGCACATTTTTTCACTGAACACACAGCTACTGAGGTAATTCACCTTGGACTCTTATGTTATACTAGTGGGTTGCGCAATTTACTCAGGATTTACCGGCTGGGATGTACTTCACCCGAAAAAAAGCCGACTGCTGAAAAGAAAAGCCTGAAAATAACAAGTGATTGCCATTAAGAGATGACCGGATGCTACCGGATAGAGGAGCAACTGGTACTGCTCCGAAGTTGAATTGTTGTCGACCAACTTCTTCCCGTCATAAAAAGCAATTACGATGTGCATGAATCGAAAATCATCCAATGGTTTACACATGGTCAGCATTACGACAATTAGATGCACACGTCTCATGGTCACTTCTTTATTCGACAATCCGTAATTGGAGAAGAATCCTTTCTTGAAACAGTGCGTAGTCTTCATGTTGCAGAGACCATGACACAAATATTTAATAAATTATGTTTCATGCTGATTCGTTCCCTGTTGCCTTTTGACCGCACTAGCTGTGTAACAAAAGACCGACATTACTCGGCACTGTTTGTACTGGTCGCCATTTGATCTGTCACGTGCGTTCATTTTGCAATTAGGCATGCTTTTGAATCGAACGTATCAATAACTGATATATCAATTTCCAATGCAGCTGATGTTCTGACCTGCCAACTGTAAAACCTTATCTCACACCCGATTCGTCATCAGGCTTTCGGTTATGTGCAGCGCATTTGGTGCTGAAAATTCAACCACCTCATTCTACGTATCTACTAACGTTCACAGAAGCACATTACATGTGGAGTTTTATTCAGACCGGTATCCAGTTATTGATAAAGTTGATGGTTTTTAGTAACGGGGGTTTCGATTTGACTTCTGCGGATACGTCAACATCCAGTTTGCCGCTGAAAGCCATGGAAGCACTGTACAGCCGTTTCATCCATGTTAGGAACCATCAGCAGTTCATACCCATAGCGTTGGAACTGGAACGCTAACCCAGAGCGAACGATTGCGAGTAGAGGGCCCTAACCACTGAGTTAACCCAGCTGATTATCAACGGATAAGGGCTCTATATCATGTACTGTTGATGTTCGATTAATCGTTGAGAGTCAGCCCGACTATCGTAATGGTTAAGGTTTCCGACTCGCAGTCGTTCGTTACTGGTTCGCGTCCCATTTCCGGCCCCGTGAATATGCACTGTCGATGATTCCTAACGAGGATGAAACGGCTGTACAGTGATTCCGTGGTTTTTAAAACCGAACTGGAAAATGATGCAGTTGCCTTGATGAGGAAGGCCATTGTGTTTCCGTTTCGGGTAACTGACGTCACGGTAATGTTTCACGCTAGTTCTATTCATACTCAGCCCTTCAGTTCTTCTAGAGGCAGCAACCGAAAACTCCATACTCATTGCCGCAATAAATAAGATGGAATAGGAAAAGACAGTCCTTTTGATAAAAGTCCAGGTATCATCGATAAGTTAGTTACAGCATCAGATTCGTCCTAGTACGAATGTTTCCACCCTAATGAACTCACTATTTAACGTGTCTTGTGGTCACGTACTACAGCCAGTGTTTTGCGACTCTGGAGATACTTTTTTTCATGTCCTCCCCAAGCTTTAGTAGAAAACGGCAGCGAATTCAAAATAGGACTTTTACACGTTGATTACGGATCCCACATCAAACGCGAGTAGGAGGACGGTGCAAGACAGCCAGCGGGTTGTCAGTCTCAGTCTTTGTAACTCTGAGCAAACCTAAGGCCTGCCATTTGGACTAGTGTGTGGTGGCAGCAAAGAATGGCTAAACTCCGAACACTGGAGTTTCCGTATTTTGTAACAGAGCTTTAGTCGAGACTAGAAGTTTGCAAAAAACGCGCATCTGTGCCATGGGTTGCACACAAAACTGTTTTTTTTCGATCCGAAATCTATTTGACACAGAAAGATCAAGGGAATAGTGTCCACTTTTATAGTGAGAAAAAGCTATTCAGTGATGCAGATGAGAGGGTTTACTTATGATATGAACGGAAGAAAAACAAGTGCTTCCAGTAACGAAGCATAGATGCAAATTCAGTGCATCTTTCTAAACCCATGGGTAGGGTAAAATAACAATTTAATATAGGGCCCAAGTCTCCAAGAGATACATCCGTACGTTGGAACCTGGTCTTCTTTCATTACTGACCAGTTATCCTCACAAGATCCGACTGCTCTATTCCAGTAAGGAGATGTGCCCATTGGCAACTCCCGTACAACCAAGAGTTAGCTGCTACTCCTCATGAAAAGTCAGATTAGTGAACAGACTATCGTACAACCATGTTCTCGATCTGAATGAGGACTTGGGGAAGTTCTGAGTCACCGGTTTCTATAGAAGTGCTGGAGTTGTGAGTCCTCATTTAGCCCCTTAACCTTACGTGAATGCGGAGTGAATAATGTTGCTCGATACGATTTACGTTTTTCTCATAAATCCAGTTCCTACTTGTGCTATCCGGATAAAACCCATGAACTGGCGTACATGAGGAACATGTGAAATGAAGAATCCCTTACCACAAGGCATTCATTAGGCTGCCAGAAACTCCAGTCGTAATTGATTTTTACAATTTGTGAAATATTTCGACAAGAAAACAAGATTGCCGAGTAAAACTTTGTACTCTATTTTAAAACTGGTCTTCCTATCTTGCGGTTGAAAGAAGAAAAGTTGAAAACTTTTGGTGCCATGTTTTGTGTTGCCCTTACTAACGAGATTAACAGTAAGTATCCAGGGTCAGATTCGACGTCACGTGAACTTAGTGAAAGCAGTCCGGTGGTAATCGCCACAGGCATCTTGTAATTTGAGCTCAAAATCTAATGGTTTTACTTTCTGATCGCCCATGTATGGTTGACACGTTATCCCTCTGTCCATCGGCACTTTCGCCTATACGCCAATAGAAAGAGCGATAATCCTACTGATGTTTTGTCATGTGATGAGTATAGCATGGCAAACGGTCAATAAACCCACATTCCGCTATCATGTGCAGCCTCTGAAATTCGTCTGTGTTTGTGTGGCGAGCGGGATGAAAGTGTTATGCATTTTAATCTTGACAGCAGAACACGCATACCACTACAAGAACAACAGCAGTAATCGCAAATGCTGTCACTTCTGATGCGGAATGTACGCGATGAGCTTGAATCAGTCGAAGCTTTCCGCGCATACAGACGCTCTGTGTGTGTGTGTGTGTGTGTGTGTGTGTGTTTCACCTCGATCATCACCTAACCTTTATGCATTTTTCGGTTTGTCTGTAAAATGTGTTTGCCAGTTGCAACTTGTGGCCAAATACTCATGACAAATTGTACACTACATACCAGTAGTGGTAAGTTAAACTCGAGTTTGCGTTTGGCCGGATCAACAACATACTTGATTTGTTCGGAGCAGACAGAAGCAGGATGGGAATAGCCGTGATTGTGAATGTAGAAACTTAATCAAACGAGTGACCAGTGTGGTGCCAAAGGTAGAACAGTCCTTCCTTTCGGACGAAACAGTACTCATGCATCACACGGTGATCAAGAACGTATACCAGCTATGGACTGTCACAGTCGTCATCATTGTTGTTGTCGGTCTGTGAAAACTGTACCCCTGATAACTGTCTGCTCCCGTTTGATTTGTCTTCATATCAGATCACCTGATCCACTACTTGGTTCACCAAGTCGTTGAAGTGAACGGCCATAAACTAACCCTATTCATTCCATTCATGGGTCGGCATACAATACAGGCTACTTACCCTAGGTATCGTAATCTGAGCAATGTATTTCACTTTCTTCCGCGGTCACTCCACCTTTTCCCTCATTGTTTCTCACGACCCTTTCCTCCACCGAAGTGCGATGAGCAAGGAATACGTTGAATATCATGGGTTTTCGAATAGATCGCCTTCATTCAACCGCTAAGCATGAATATTATCTATCTCCCGGATCGTCATCAGGATTGCTTTAGCATAGGATGACAACAAACTGGTCTACGTGCTCAGTTTTCCGTGTGGAACATTTAGTTTGAGAAAAACCAAAGGTTTTCTTGCATGTATGAATTTGTTTGTTTAACCTAACATAGATAACTAGCAATGAGCCTCTGTTTCTAGTGTAGAAATGTTCAGATATAATGGTCATGACTTTCGTCCTCCCTTTGTAACACCTTGGTAAGGTTAAGATTGCCAAAACAGAAAGAAGAAAACAATGACGTCACGAATGACACCAAAGAAGCCATGGTTTCTTGGTGACAATTTGGACGCTGATGAACGATTTCGTAAATGACATTGACGGTTAGGATGTAGACAGCCACGAGAGCTAATCATAAGGAGTATTTGTTGACCAGTCCCAATTTAAACCGACTGACTTATGCGTGCACCATGGTTTTGATAACTAGCTCAAACGTGGTCACGTGAAAGGTAAAATGGTACTTACTGTGCTTTAAGTTACAAAAAAACCGGTTGCTTTTTATGCTTTTGTTTCCTGTGTTCACCACTGTGTCCGAACGGACTTAGAGACGTATCGCGGATTCCCACAGCCGTTCTATAGATCGGCCCCGATGACTGGTCTCGACCGCAGTCACATGTATACTTGAACAAATCACAATAAAAAACGGAAAGCATGCAACCCTGGAAATACTGGTAAACAGTACGATGCCATCGTGTGACTGTGTGCAACACCTTCAGTCTGCGCAAAATGACACGCACATAACGCGTGTCGCGAAAAAACGTATGACTATAACCCCAAGATTTGTTATTTGAAATAATCATTCTTACTGCCGTACAAACGGAAGGCGATACCTACCGCGTCAAGTGCGCGCAAAATCCGTGCTTTGTGAAACACATCTGTGTCTGGTGTTATTTTTCAGGGAGAGTACTGAGTTATCCCCGCATACGAAGATGCGATCTCCATGTAGATGTATCGTCATCTTATTTGGTTTCGTCTATTTACTGATAACCTGAAAGTTAGAAATCTTTGCGACTGGCAACATTACTGAGCCATACATTGCGCCTCCTCGTGATTTTTTTCTTCTGTTACTGGTCTTCCTTTCCCACTATCGATCAGCTCACCCCGAGCACAGTATATTCTATGAACTGCTCAGACGACGATTTTTATATAACCCTTGTTCGTGTAATTACAACCGGTGTAGTACAAATCTCTGTCCTCCAGAACATAATTCTTTAGCCTTAAGTCCTCATCCCTTATTCTTGATTCAAAATCACTTTGGCTCTCGCAACAATTCTTTAGCGACTTTCGTCTAGCGCAGCCTCCATGCTCTCCTTTCGTCATGAGATCCGACCACTGCCGGATTACGGGATAAAAGAAATTAACAGTTCCTGTCCAATAAGAATCCCTGTTGACGGCTCTGCCGCTCTGTTGTCAGGACACACGCAACAGTGTGATTTATTAAGACAAATACGACCCCGCAGCATGCGCACTCAGACGTGTAGCCGACACTTCAAACAGAAGGCTGGCAACTACGCTTGACCAGTTTCTATATTTCAGACCTATGTCATAATTATTCGTAAAAGAGTATATGAAAACTATTCGGATTTGATGCAACACCTCCCTCACAAGATTTGACAAACGTGAGTCTACACACAAAACTTTAGTGTAATGCATAGACAACAAAGTGTATTACGTAGGATGTGAACGTTATCGCAATAGACGATTCGGACGTCAGCTCCGAACACGTTTAACGCCATTTTGGAATAATGAATGAAGTGGCATACGTGGAAGAATGGAGCCTGTGAGCTGGGTTAATGAAATTAGCCGTAACGGTATCCAGTCGAGAGGTTTTTTAAACAAAATTATGTACAAATTCATCTGGCATAGTTCAAGAACTTGTGGCTTTGCGCAACATTCGGCAGTATCGTGTCACACTGAATGCCCAACCAGATTAATTTGCCGTGAAATCTGCAAGATAAGACTAATTCCCGAGCTCAAGCACAAACAGAAACTCAAGTAAAAACAAGTGGCCTGGATGTTGCACCGAAAAATTGTGTATTTACGAGGTTGAACGAATTGCCAAATCAATTCCTCGACTAAGGTGAAAAGCAATCCAGCCTTGTTCATCTATGTTTACTTCGATTCTGCATTCGAAAATCGGTCTGTCGTAAAAATAAGTTGAGCAGTACAAATTAATACACACTGCGGCTTCGCTGAACACTATCTTGGAATGATGTAAGTATAAACTTAAGTGGAACAATATTAGCCGGGGTAACTGTGGATGATGTAACAGGATCATTTTAAACAGCAGTCTCATGTTATTAACAATTGCATATCACCGTGTAGAACAGACTAATTTTTATGCTGTTCATTGTACAAAGGCACTGTCTGTCCTTTTCTAGAAACGATATTAAAAACAGTCACAAATACCTGTCTCTTGTCAATAAGAACAATATTTCGGTGACAAGAGAGTTGATAAGAAAAGAACCACAGTTCTTTTTCTGGTTCAATAACCCAAAATCACATTTTGAATCATACGCTCGGTTTTGGAACTATCTATTGGTATGGCTTTCAATTTTGTACTTCAAGCAAGGAACGAAATCAAAATAAGATTGATTCGCACTGACTGTACAGACACAAGCAGACGTTGAATAAATGACCACAAAGACAGAAGAACGGGTACCAAGGCTAGGACTTGGTAGGTGAACGATAGAACGGAAACCCAATGTCCCTTGTAGAGGTTCATGCAGTAAGCCAATTTGTATGCTTCACTGGATTGTGTCATCAAAAATTTACAGAGCCATAAGCTGAAGTTGATCAGAAAAACCGAACTCTTTTTAGCTAACTCGGAGGTTTTTCGACAGCTGTTTAGTAGCACTAATGAGAGCAGAAGTCAACGTGAAAATGTGACAGTCATAACGATCTCCTCTACAAAGTGTGAATAAAAGCCCGAAAAATCAGCCGTCAATTGTCAAATTTTCATGCAACTCTGGTAGAAGTGCGGGCAAAGGAAACTGAATTGGATGTTCATCAAACCAAGTACCATTATTATCACTATTGGTATTAGTGTTAGTATCCAGTTGATAACATTGATGACGATGATACTGACCATAGTGACAATGAATGCACTATCTTCGATTGTGCACATCTGTCACGTGACTGTTTGCTTGTTTGTGACGGTGAATGGCTGATATGAATCGAAATCTTCTACCATCACAGTTCTTTTCAGTACAGCGCAAAACTTGATCTATTATATCATGTGAAATGTAGTCGCAACTGTCGATATTTGTTGTAGTGATATGACACCCAAAATAATCGTATGCACTTTGCACACATCCGATCACAAATGACAACCAGTTCTATAAGTGATATTCAACTAAAAAGAGCTGTTTTGTTCTCTCTGTGCAATCATGTGAGACGTTAACTGTGTTTGGGATACTGAACCAGCACCATCTTCAACATCATTCAACCAACAAGGAGGGGATGAACGTTGGCGTGGATGCTAGTTTACCTGGTTAACTTCGGTAGAATCACACGCGCCAAGATCCGCAGACAGAGGAAATGTTTTGCAAGACGTAAATACTGACCTAATTTGGAACGTGGATAAGAAATCACAGGACTTAATAAAATTGACCTGGTGCATTTTTTAAGGATGTAAAATTGTTTGCATTGTTAAAATGTTAGAAAACTATGGCCAAAACTCGAGATCAACTACGACGACCTCCCAAGCGAATTTGCCATTAGACCGAGAACCGCTTTGATTCTCCCTTTAATATAACACCCCGGTGAAGCGACGTAACTGCCAACGAAATCACACTCCTCAAGGTCAAATAGAAGCTAAATGACCATTACCGTCCCAGGCAAACAGGCTGATGAACTAAGAAAAGGACACGTGATGAAAGAAGGTGCACTAATTTCCCCACAAAGTTGGGATATATTTCCAATCACCGTATTCTATACTCATCTACAGGAGCTTTTATCAAGGGACAAAAAGGGTGACAGTGAGGGAATGTGCAGTATTCCAGTGAATATATACATATATAAAGTGTGTGTCCGTGTTTGCGTGCGTCTGTGTGACTTCCAACGATACAGATAAGTTCGCACTGCCGTTTAGCACTTATTTAATTCACTGGTTAGACGAAGTCGATGGATGGATCGGAGACACTTTCTGAATTCACATCTCCCATGAAGGATCAAAAAAAGAGAGGGAAGCGAGAAAAGGAAGAACGGAAAGAAAGCGAAATTCGAAAGATCAAAAACACCGCATAATTAGAAACAGCAGCATCGGCGGCGGCGACAACGACGACGGCGGCGGATTAGAATCAGGAATGATGGTAGCGCAAAAATCAACTTGAAGCAAGCTGGGGTCCAAGGCATGACGGTCAGTTCGATTTTAGGCCATGTAGTTTACTTCACGAATTGTCGTTTTTGAACACAAATGCGCACAATGACAAGTTCTCACAGTCCAGAATCCGAGCAGCTGTTTTCTTTCGTTTCTCAAATGTACCACCCAATTGAACACATGGCAACGGAGGATTGGGGGGAGGGTATTTAAACTCTTGTATCCTCCTAGAAGTACTGAGAAAACTGTTAACCTACGTTAAAATCCACGTTTGCCGGAACGAACCGTTAACATGAAGATGATATGGCATTATCTGATTGGTAAGTTGTTTGTGGGTTAATGTGATGGCCCATTCACTTCTCTGGTGCAGGGTTCTTAAGTGATTGGTTCCTCTGCCTGAACGTAACCATTAAGTGACAGACGACTTGCAGATGGATTCAACACAACCTTCGCAACTCAAGACTTGTCAGTGGTTTGACTAAATTGGCTGATAATTTCCGAAGGCAACTAGAGGCAGTGACAGTCCTCCCGCGGCAGGTAAGTCGATAGGGGGACCATAATTGGTTTTGACCTTCGTTTGACTCTCATCCAAATCTGTGTTAAGCTTACCGCATCGGAACCGAATCCAGTAAACTGTTATTCTCCAGCGAGTGTAGTCGAAACAGTTATTGAATTGTCGGCTGTCGATAATCACGGGTAACCGTTCTCAAGACTCATCTTTCAAGCGGATAAATCTGGGTGTTCATTCTTTAATTCGGTGGCTTGAAGAATGAGTCTTGAGAAGGGGTGTCGGTGACAACCGAAACGTTGGCAAACCACTCACTACAGGGCGTTGTCGAACGAAATTATGACTATTTTGGACAAATTTGCGGTACCGAACGTATACGAAGTATCAGCAGGCACTGAAATGACTCCCACCCAAGCTAAGGAGTCCAAGAAAAAGAGAAGACCACAACAACTGAGGAACATGTTCGGGCCTAATTTACAGCCCATGAGTTCACATACAAAGTAGGATATATATGGGTTGGTAAAAGGCATTCCATCCAGTGGCTTTCGAAGACCGCCTGGACTTCACAACCGTCTGTCAACAGAGTTAAATTGACCGGCTGTCTAGGGCAAACTAACGCGAAGTGGGACTGGGTTTTGTCAGGTGACTCACAAATGGACTCACTGCAGATACTACCAACTGTGCCTTTTTAAAATCATTTTTCTGTTCTGCCTCTCTGTCCCCACTAAAATTTTGATCAGAATGTATTTTTCCATCCGCAAGATGACTTGTCTTACTGGAATCGATCGCAATTTCTTCTTTTTATTCATCACTACCTTTGTCGATTCCTGTCTCTGACATTTTTATGCTGATTCATCTATTATAGAAAGCTAAAGTTCTCCGAACACTTGAATACTGGGGTCACTTGTGGCAGGGAGCTCGTCTACTACTCTTGCTCTTCTTGGTTTGGTTCAGCGAATGGCTATCTGCTAATCAACAATCTCAACAAATCCCCCATTTATTGTCCATCGTCAGGCAGGTGTTTCACTATATCTTTTCTACCGGTTTCCCACCATTTTTTTTCTTCAGAATTCGCTTCGACGTTTCCGTTTCTTGTGACTTTTTCTTCCTCTTCTATCCAGGCTGGTAGTCATACTTACTCAGTCTCAGACCTCAGATTTCGAGCTTTATTTAGGGCTTGTCTTATTCCGTGGACTGCAGAGCTTCGGAACATTCTTCCTCCTCCCGTATTTCCAATCACTTGTTTTAATTGGGTTTTTCAAACCAAGGTCAAAAACTAGGACCTTAGTTTAATTTTCAGCACACTTCCACTACGGCGCATCATCTAACCGTGCACTCTACCCATTTCGTGGTCAGTCACCATTTATGCAACAAAAAATTGTACATAACCCGTTGAGATTGCATTTTGCCTGGCATAGTAGTCTGGTTCTCATTTTGTCGCCATTTCAAAGGAGATCCTGTTAGTTGTGCGGGAATCATGAACTAGGATCAGTCAGACACGCTAAAGCTGCACATAGACACAGATCAAACCCCAATTTGCTGAATGTGGAAGTTCGCGGTTTCACAGGAAACAACAATAGCAACAACAACAAAAATTAACAAAGACGAATGCCCGAATCTATTCGGCAAATCGTGATGTTCAGCAAATCGAATGGGTGGACCACACGCCACACTGGAACATAGACAGACACTGCGCGGTTAAATAGCAATTTAATGATACACACAGACAGAATAAATGGCTATCGATGGTCACACGGAAACAATCGTGGCCTCCTTCTCATACACTGTGTCTGTACCACATCAGCCAGCACAATGATTTTGCTCGTTACCACTTATTTCCGCGATCAGACATGACTTGACTGTTGAAGGGAATCCGGGCTGAATTTGACCCTAGACGAGGATTGTAGGCCAGACAGTCTGGTCATTGCGCTAGTCTTCTTAGTCCTTCCAGGACAAATAGTCCATGTGATTCACTCATTCCAATGGTCCGGAAAAAATAGGATATTGTGACCTTTTGCCGCTGCGATCGACGAGTTAACGTGAGACATTTTTCACAATTTCTCAGATTATTCAGAAATTTGGGTCACGAACACCTCATCACCAACAGAAACGACATCGTGCGTGCTTGGGTGTGTGGTTTCGACAACGATCTGCCTTTATAAGGTTGTCATAAACTGACTTCTCGGCTGATTCTGAACTCGGAAGTGGATGTTTTAGCTTTCCACTTGATCTCTAATAACTTGAATTTGATCTTTTCGATTTCACAGTTGTCTGTCCGGTTCAGGGTTCAAGATTACCGGTATAGCCAAACACAAAAACGATGCAACATCAAGTGGTGATGAAGCGTATTCGACCTAGGCACAAAGTTCAGCTAGGAAAGCCCCACTGACGCTAACAGTTTGGACTGTTATCAGTAAAATTTTCCAGAACCGTGTAGACTTTTCAGTTCTCTTCTCTCCAGCAAAGAAAAACAAGTAGGCCAGCGTTTAGTCGATACATTAGTGAATTGAACTAAACTCATTAGCTTATCTCCCATCTGTGAGACGCAAGTAGAATTCTCGGCAGTTCTTTATCTGGATGCAGATAAATCCGGTCATCAAGACCCTGATTTACCATCCGCGTCCAACAACATTGATTTACAAAAACAAGTATAATGATTATTATTCTGAAAGTCCCTCTAGGATTGATATTGTCATTTTGCGCAGGGCTTAATATGTCAGTCGGTGAGCATGCATCAGTCGGTATTAACTTTACTCGCTCGTGAGTGGTCAGGCGTATAAAGTTGTGGCGTTCTGATGTGAGGGTCTCGGGTTCGAATCCACCACCGGTCACCCTAACCACTTGACAACCCTCTGATGGCACAGACCCCTCCTCAAAATGATGTGCAGTTTTATTTCGTTAATCAAGGTAATAAAGAATAAAAGATAGACGTATACGAACCTATGTTACCAAATAAATGGCGATTTTTGCTATGTGCTTCAGTGCACTATTTCTAGCATCATTTTCTACATACGCTGTACATATTTTCCCTACGTCCTAGAATACCGGAGCGGCAAAATGGTTTCAGTCTAATTTGGCAGGAGCATTCGGCTGCCAGGGGTCATCTCGCATTGCGGTTAGTATAGAAACGGTCGTGTGATAAACCCTACTGCAAACTGCACGGATTTCATTTCGCGTTGACTGCAGAGAGGTGGAGGTCCGGCCGTTCTGTTTACTGAATAACAAGACAACCACGACACCCTCAGTTCGTCCCCCGCAAGACTCAGGGTTTGTTGTCGGGGTCTTGTTAGGCCTTGTACAAGCATGATGGCAACCCATCACAGGCAGCATTAAATGTCCATTCCAGTTGAAGATGATTCATATGGGACACGTTTTCGATGACCAATAGACACTTAATTTCAATCTCACTTTAACTATCGGTGCTATCTGTGATTTCTTACGATGCCCTTAAACACAAGTACAGAGTGATACTCCGAACAAATCGGTACGTGCATTTTCGTGATTATTCAGAAAACGTGCCTAAATTATTCAGAATTGTCCCAGACCTAGCCGGAACCACTGTCCGGCGAGTCCAAGCACATATCGCACACACTGGTCTTAGATGTGATCCATCTCAAATGACCACGATTTCACATACGCACGATGAAGTACACTGATTGAGAACCTACTAGCAGACGCTCCCCGTTTACGCGTCGTGAAAAAGGACACGTTCTCACTCGATTCCGAAACAGTGTAGAAAATGATGGTTCAATAGACACATGCTCACATCTAAGTTAAAGATATTCGGTTCGGAATTCTTACATTGCAGTTTGGAAATGAAAATTGTTTTGTTATGGAAAATAATTTTCCCGACTACGGATAACTACATGTTTGTTAAAGGGATTGAGAAACCCATTTTGGTTTAATTCGTTGTCTAACATCAGTGCTCTTTTCTGGGTGTTTTTGTGCCCTGGTGCTTTCACGAACATAGTTTCGAGGGTGCATCACCCAAATCGCTTTTGTGTTTTCACTGGTACCCGCCTTTCATCTTTTTGGGAGTTGTTTAGCTCTTTCTGGTCTTAATTTTGTACCTGGGACGATCGAGCAGAGCTTTTTCCATCCCAAGAGGTTGAATAAGAGCCGGGCACTTGTTGGCCAAATGATCTCAGTGTCTACGGCTACTGACACGAAGACTATTTCGTAAAGTACATGTACATACTCCATCAAATGATGTGATCTATAGCCACAAGCACTCAACCCGTTTATATTGCCTGGTTTCACTACAGAAGTGGTGGATCTCAATGCTCTCACCAGTTAGAAACCGGTTTTCAGTAAATACAATTAGTTTAATAGCGCGCAACAAGGAAATTTCGTTAGATGTTAAGGAAATAGCAATCCATAAAGCCCGATGCACCAGTCAGATGATCCGGTTAAAACGTGCCAGACAAAAGCTCGTATGAACGAATTTGGAAACAATATCGATGCAGTAAAACAGAATCGTATCCAACACACCATCGACTATCATTTTCTCCATTCTGGTGCCCTCACAATGACCTCGGTTCTCTTCGTTCACTTTAATTCGGTTTGTGCAACCACTTACATTGCATGAACATGCTCTGGTTTTGGTTGCTGGCTTGCAGCATCGAATAATAGCGAAACAAAAATCACAAAATCATAGGACAGGAGGGCTATATAGAAGCGGAAGTAGTCCGATTGCAAGGGATGCCACTGACCGCAGCTTCTAGCCGTCTTGTCTAAGACCTCTAACCGCCACTTTGGAGGATCTCGTGGACTCCAAACCAAATAATTCAACTCAATCTACTGTTAGATGTGACTTGCTCTTCCGTCAGGTCATAGATCGACCATCTCGATCAGTCTTTCAGCAATTACCTGCCTCGGAGGAAAATAGTGAAAATATCAATAGTAAAAATTGAAAACCCGGCTACATTGATTCTAATGTATTTAAACTCTCGAAGAGGGATTTTCGACTGGCGCCCGTATTCCTGGGTTGATACGTATTGTAAGTCCCAACACGAACTGCATCAACAATCCTGGTATGTGAGACGACATTAACGTTCGGCGCACCTCTGTAATTCCATCGAGTAGTAGTCAAGGCTGCGTCAAGCACCAATTATCTCAGGGCAATCTTGTACGAACTGTTCACTCATATAACACGACCAATCTTTCCAATAGGTTTTCTGCGTCGCGTTAAAGTGAATAAATCCGTGAAACAATTGCAGAATACTGAATGGATGTACCGGAGGTGGTTATGTAAACCGTTTGATGGTAGTCTCGGCTCTGATAGGCTGTACATGGTTCAATTTTAGCTACATCGGCAAACAAAATGAATCGTGAATTGAAGCTCGATAAGTGAATCGTTTATTACTACCCTATCGATGGTTGAAAATAATAACACCTTATAAGTTTCATGCAGAAGATGTGACGCAACCGGTAGTTAATGGATTGGGGTGTTGACATTTTAGATGCGAAATATGTGACAGGAATTTGCAATATCCACAAGTGGATAAATTACTTGTGAAATTCACTGCTTCAAAGAGTGGTCAGGATCTTTAGACTAACAACTGAAAATGGTGTCACGTAAATCTGAAAATACAAATCGCCGGTGGACAAGCGGATACTTTTGTGGCAGTTCGACCTAGATGTTGCGATTTAGAATCCCCTCATCGCCGGTCGCTTTGCCAACTTCGAAGTCCTCAGCTGGTAGCGACCCCGTTAGTGAATATGATGTACACCGTTGGTACATTAATAAGGGAGTTTAAAAAGACAATATCAAACTTTTACAGACTATTGGAGAGATCTGAACATAAGGAATCATTCAGATAATCCGAATTCAAGTGCATAGAGAAACAGACCAAGCACTCAAATTCACGTGATCGGATAACAGATAAGGGTCTAGCCATGCACAGCTTGCAAGCCGGCCCTGAGCGGTGGAATTCAGGCATGAAAGCGAGCGGTTTCAAACAACTTTGCATGCCTTTTTCATCTAGATTGAAACAGATGCACATGCCTTCCGTTGCCTGAAGTCCGGGCTGAAGTACGAAAGGGCCATACGTCAAATGATTTGTGATGAACGTGGTCTATAAGGTTGGCTCCAAAGTGGCAGATGAGTTAATGTAAGTCGAGACCTGAAATTAAGCCTCAAAGTATCTGTGGTGATCATTAGGCAGACATGCATGCGTATACTGTTAGTTGATTATCTCGACATGCAGACACATCTACCAAGGGTATGCACGTGCGTGATTCACCGACCATGGACAGTCTGAATGCGCCCAGCAGACTTATTCTCACTCAGGCAATTCTTGCGTGAAATGACAGTTTCAAATGTGCATACTACACATTTTACCAGCTACCGACCGGTGGCTGCTTTTATACCGGAAGGAGAATCGGCTACAAGTTATGCGTAGATCACTGCGGATGTGGGAGGCACATAATTAGCTCGATTTCAACTGAGGACGTGGGAGAATGCAATATTATGACTGCATCCGCCTCGGGACAATGAACTGCGTTGTGGGATGAGAAGAATCAGCCCAGATAACGCTTGTGGTAATGAAAAATGGAGAATATGAACCATGAAAATTTTGTCCAAAACTGGATGCGACTGGACTAGAGAGGAACCCGTCTCATTTCCACAAAAGCGTACGGAATGAAGGATCGCGCGGTCCCTAAAGGACTCTGGAAGATGTACGATAGAAGCATGCATGCTTTTACCAGATGCCTTCGTAGGCGACTCAATGCTACACTGCCGTAATACGCGAACGGTTCTCCAACCTTAGTGGTGCGCAGAAGGTCAAGCGCCACTTCCCTAGAAAAACTTGCAACTATCATATCATCACCTTGTCCAAATATGACTGGGTTACAAGTGGAAGGATGAATGAACGCACACTTGATGCTGTCTACATCCGCAGAAAATTTCGCATGTTTATTTTTCTTCTCACGCAACAGTCGAATGCCTTGCCATAGGAATCGGTTGTTGTTACCATTCAAGAGTTGGCTGACGAATGTCATGTCGATGCGTTGAATTTCCGCTTTTATTAGACCGAAAATATATCACACGCTTGAGTTATTACAGGATCTGTCGAAGTGCTCCTTGCGTCTTCTTAGAGATTTCAGTTTCTGGGTGGAGATACGGTCATTTGAGACGAACAGTGTTTCTGAGGAGCAGAAAATATTAAAGATTGAGTTGGTCGTCTCTGTGAAATGTTTGACATTGTCATTGAACAGGGGTTCGAAAGAGAAGCAGGCAGATGAAAGTGAAAG
>LUCM01008156.1:0-21113 GCA_008360955.1 Fasciolopsis buskii | reverse complement strand
TTGTCGAAAAACTCCAACTGACGAACATCGCCAACACGCATAATCCACGTCTCGCAACCGTACAAGAGAACTGAACGCACTGCAGCACAGTACATGCAGCTTTTCAACTTCAGTGAAATATCAGGCCGACGCCACAAGTGCTTCAATCCAGCGTAAGCCGCACGAGCCTTAGATATACACATACTTACCTCCAATCCCGAGCTGCCATCGTTGGACACGCAGCTACCAAGGTAGGTGAAACGGTCCACAGTCGTTAGATTCTTGTATGCAGACGACACACGTGTGAACATGGATCTGTGAATGAAGTGTGAGGGACAGATCCGACGTTTTCGTAAACAAAGAGCGGATGGCGGTATCCAGCATTGCCGGAATGGACATCTTTGCTAGAAGAATGCATTTAAGAGCTGCCTGCCAGCCAGCGCGAGTGCCTCTTTTAGATCGACGAGAAGATCGTTGAGGTGCACCAATGCGTGATCCCAGTCCATGTTGAGAAACGACCCGGTTTTTGAACAAAAGTAATCCCGAGCGATTGTTGCGGCGAACGGAGAAAACAATGGAACCAAATAACCGACAACAAAACAACGAAATGGGATGACAGAATTGTAGCACAACCAGTCGAAGGGCACGTAAGTGAATACTCAGTGTTGTGCCAATCACTATTCCAATGACAGACAACAACCAATTTGGTTTTAGTCACTGGATGAGCCTCATCGGTCACTTCCCAAGGGAAGCGAACAACACAGCTGGACGGGATCAGAACGGCTTGGTGATTAGTTAGTAATTATTTTGGAGTGGTAGAAGGAGGCAAAAGTTATACAGGATTTCGGCTCCTGGCGTCGACTTTTGAATGCATAATGCGCAAGTGGATTTCCCATCCTGATACGATTTCTGACTTCCGTGGCACCGCAAAATAAAAGATCAGAAAAGTCTCCGAGGTCCTAATAGCAAACGTCTACCTAATAATAATGGAGATTTAGTGAATTTAATTCACTTACGTCTTTCCAAGCAGGATTTATCTCTTGAGTCATTGCTTACGCTTGCGTAATCCTCGTCGCTGAGGGTCTAGTTTTAGGTAACACGTGATGGAAACGAGCATTTTCATTGCTACTTAGGTTGGTCGCGACTGTACTAGTCAGTGATTTTCATAGGGGACGACAGGTACTGTCATAGTAAATTTCCATGGGTTCCGTAGGCAGCCTGTTAAAAAGGGCCAACACATTTATCTCGGATCACATTGTAGTGGATGCAACGTAGTTTCGTCCAATGATGCTCCGTTTCCCGTTGTTGATTCTGGGTTCATTTAGGGATCATGGTGGAATTCTAGTGACATCCAAATAACCGTTGTGGATTATCTTTCGTATTTCTGATGAGGCAAGATGTCCTTGCCATTCTGTTCATTTATTTCTCTCTTCATTCTAAGTTAGTTTGCGAAACTTGACTTATCTCAGGGATCCGGATAATACCTACATATCTAATCAAACCATCAGGCTGACTGATTTTAAGGCATGTGCATCAAAAACGATCTATTTCCCTTGTCCGTTTCACTCTCTTCCTCGCTCGCTCGACTGTCTATGTTCTCTACAGACTTGTTTTACTGAACTGGGTTTGGTGGGGTCATTTCCAGTCAGAAAAGCCAGCCGAAATGTGATGCTTTGACACCCGATCATTTGATCCACGAACTGGAAATCACGTCACATTCACCGATTCGTTTATATTGATTTGTTTGGATTTTTTATGTGCATTTGGGGAAATCGAAAGGTCCTATCTGAGGTTTTTCGACGTTGCTTACTGTAGTCTTGAAGATGTATTACGTTATGCCTTCAGTTCATACTAATTTGTACCTCTTCCAACAGGAAAACAGAAAGGTAGGTTTGGTTGTAATGTAACAAATGAAACCATTAATGCAACGCTGTCACAGAAGTGTTATTTTATCACCAATCCACCATGGGCAGCTGTGCCTGTGCTGTGATGCATGACAGGGTCCGGGGAACGGAATACGCATCATCTGCATGCATGAAATTACCAGTCATTTTGCCCACACCAAGTGCTCTCGGAAATCCACGCAAATCGTATTGTTTTGGCTTATTCCAAGTCCGATTCTTTTTTGGTCAATCCTATTTTGATACTGAGCCTTATCAGACAACCAACGCTTTACACACAGGGCGACTTCGGGGGTGTTTCGATTCTAATGCCTGTACCGACTGAGTTTACTCCAAGCAACGTAACTGCTTGTCCTTGTGTCAACAGAGCATTCAAAGCATTTAGATCCCTGCGTACATCATATACGATGGCCTGTAGCGTCCACTAGACGCATATGCAAATAAAATTCGTTCGCGGTTATTGTCTCCAGCTTTCATACGCCGAATCGTGTTTATTTGCCTCAGTGTGTACCTATTAGTATTGCTTTTACCATCGGATTCCTTAACAAACCAGCTTGTTCTTCCACTTCAACACAACTCCTGATCTCCAGATTTTGTCCAACCCATGCCCCGTGCCGTGTTAAATTTGAACGTTTGTCGGACAGTCTGACCGGGGGACCCTTTGCATTAAGACTGTCACGAAAGCGTTGAAACACTGACCACCATTACAAATGGCTACGTGTTTTTACTTCGTTTGTGTTCGAGTAGGAATTAATTCCCACAGCCTCAATGTTCAATTCACTATCGTAGACCAAGACTGCACATACTGCGTGGTTTGACCAGTAAGCTCGGTTCTACCCGGTTTACATTTTGCGATCAGAGGAAGTCATTATCGTTGATCTAGTTACGGAAAAACACTGGGAATTGAAGGAAGAAACCTGCACAGAAAGGTATACGATATCCTTTTCTAGTACATTTTATCGTTGTGATATAAAACCCGAATTGAGGACGGGACGGTACAGTCGTTTTATACCTGTGAGAAGACATCAGTAATGTATATCCACCGATCCTCTAGCCGGTGCCCGAATCCCAAATAAATGAATGCCAGCAGGAAAACTACTTCAGAGTAACAGTATGGTCGTTCATAACTCGACACCATATGTACGGAACTTTTGTATATTTGTCCAAAGAACAATTGCTACCCCAAGACTAAGCTACCGGTTGGATACACTCTATCAAGCTCACCCTTCAGGTCTAACCAGTGTTACGCAATCAAGGCCTATGGTCACGATTCTCAATCGCTAACTGGTAGCCCTCACTCCAGTACCGTGAAACTGAAGTGACAGTTTTACTTCCCTGTTGGCGAGTTCGCATAACATCAGTTAGGCGACTCGGAAGCTAAGACCAGAACCGGAAGACTACTACTGGGTGACGGCGCCTGTATGGGTCAGGGCGACGTGGAGGAAGCATGGGACAATAGCGATGAGAGCAAAAAAGAAAGCCGTTACGAGTTTTTTCGATTTCATTATGTATATATATATATTTATATATATATATATATATATATAATTCATGAAACTATGTTCGCACGTCCGCTTGTGTGCATGTATGCCTACATGCGTGGGCATGAAGGACATGGTCTCTTGAATTTCGGGTAAGTCCAGTTCATTTGAATAGGTACGGTGGGGATAAGGAAGCGGACAGCGAAAGGTGTGAAGAATGTGAGTAAACAATATACATACAAATTAACAATCAGATGTAGTGGAAAGAGGCGACCAGGGCGGGACCGAATGAATGCGAGTTCATATTTCAAAAACTCAACTTCATCTGAAGGACACAAACAGGGGGGGCGGATACAAGGGAAAGACACAAAAGACACACCCACCCACCCACCCATTCACTCGTGCACAAGAGGACTGACCAGCTCGGAATGCGGTCAGGGGAAGGCAAAATCAGACCGATCAATGATCACCACTGATTCGATAGATAGATGAGAACGGGTGAAAGAGAGCATATGCACTGTTCATGCATGTGTCGATAATCACCTGACAACGACCGGGCGACTTTTGGAGCATCAGTGCGGAGGGCAATAACAATTCGGGTTGTGCAGAAAAAAGACGTGGAAGTGATCGACAAGAGAGGGAACAACACATGGGCAAAGCGGGGCAGCAAGAGACGTTATGATGAAAGGTTCACATGGGTATATGTGTGTGCGTGTGTTTATGAGTATGCGAACCGGAATAGCAATTGTGATCTGTTGAACAGTGGGTCTAAAAGTCGTTTTCTTTGCAAGATAAACTGATGAATAGATCATATTGAACAGTTGTAAGTGTGACGACATTCGAATGTGGCATTTCAGAATGGTAAACTTTGCCGTGAAAGTAAATGGGTTCGATCAGTCTGATCACGAGCAGAGTAGCGACAAAAACCACAAAAATTGGAAAAAAACAACAGTATAGTTCCTGAACATGGGATTCGAGAATGAACAGAGAAAGAGAGGTGTGAGGCCGCTATGACAAAAGATCCTAACACCAGGATCTAACCACCCAAACGACAGTAAATTTGTCTATGTGAATAAATGAATGGGTGTACACGTTCTTCTGTGTGTACAGCTCAGGTGCTTATGTTTGCGGTACAGGGGTTGGGAGAGGGGAAAGACGCAAAGCGCAAGTCCCCATCACATAGATATCCGAGCCAAATATTATGTGGTCGTTGTGTACGCCCTTCTCTAATCGACGACTGAAAATGATGATTGTGCGACAAAATTTTTTTTCATCGACAGAATAGCGGCCAGCGGGGAGACAATGTGATGGGCTGGAACTCGCGATCTAAACGCTAGGACTTGAGAAGTTGGACCGTCCCTCGTGGCACAAGGAACAGGACCAAATGTTTTTGGTAAGCAGGAGAAATTTATACAACGTCGCGGGATGAAAAAGCGAATTCAAACTGACAGTCGTGGATTTGCACATTTAGGATTGGTTAGGTGATTGGCTGCAATGGTATAGTGAGTACAGAGTGGCGGGACGAGAAGAGGGATAGTTCGTTAGCCAAGTTAATGAGTAGGCCATCAGATGCGGCAAATGGGGCGGGAAGTGGATACAAACAGACAAGGCAAAAGATAAATTACTTCAGATGTCAGTGTTTTAATAGCTCAGGTTTGTGAGGACCGTTTACGAAAGAGTCACCCAGCTGGAATCGTTTTAATCTGTACATGAATATGATACAGGGAATTGGCGAATAAATAGGTCGTGCCGCAGGCATCGAGGCCGAATTAAAGGTAGGGTCCAAATAAGGTTGGTCTCACTGATACAGTGTGTGCATGTGCGCGCGTGGACACAAATAACAAGAATGGAAAAGTGAAATGTCCTAGCTTCCATCTGATCAGTTTAAATCAATCGCAACCTGGCTTTCAGCCTTAAAAGAATTGGGATAATATTACACTTCTTTCGTTCGTCCTCACTAAATTATTGCTGAATTAGGGTATTTCGCTAACAAAGATAACAAATGAGACCGATCCTTGTGTTACTGGTGGCGGTGACGTTGGTTGTGGTAGAACGGGGGATCACAGTGAATAATGGACTAGTCGACAGTAAGTTAGATGGGGAAATGGAAAGACTGTTTGTGTACTCCTGTGCATGCATTTCGAGATGAATCATGAATGACTGTATTTGTGCAAGACCTCTTGAGTCTAAAGATGATTACCCAGGTTGTGATCCGTTAATCACGAAATCTCGATCTGCTCCATTGCGATGTGCTGCATCCACTAAGTAGTGAGAGTCGTACAAACCGTCTCGATCTCCCGCCGTTGACGTTGGTGATGGTGCCACTGTTGACGTTGTAGTCACTGGTGTTGTCATAGTGATAGTCACAGGTGTAGACGATAGTGGCAGTGAGGGCTTACAACGGCCTATGGCAGGTGGCGGAGACGATGAAGCTTTGATCTGTGAGGCCGTAGTGATTAGTTGATCGGAACTAGCAGACTGCGGCCTGGATGGGCTCCGTACAATGGAAGGACTGCTACCCTGACTACCGGTCATGGTAGCAGGTAAACGAGTGCGACTGGCTTTGTTAACCCGTGAGCCACTAGCCCCGCTTGTGGACTTTGCCCGAGTGGTTAGCCAATCCAATCCTGACACCGGAGAATGGGTTGTCCGATTTGACGTCCGGGTCGGTTTGTGTTCTGACTCGTCAAACTCCTCCGATTTGAGGAGTAGACTTGGTCGAATCAATTGGGCAGAAGCCAGTCGATCCGCATCAAACAGATCCGAGATAAAACAACTGTAAGCTGATGAGTCGTCCCTTACTTCGCCCTCGCCATCGGAATCCCGGCCGTCATAGTTTTCGTCGTCGTTGCCGTGGTTCTCATCTGGGGCCAGCTTACGACGATGCGATTTACAACTGGAAAGACGTGCCGGTGGTGGGTCGCTGGTCAATATGACAGACAGGGCATCCTTCACCGCATGGAACAACATATTTTTCACCTGCAATTTATCTTCGTGATTCTGATGTGTATTGGACAGGCGACGAAACTCCTCAATCAACTGAAAACATTGCGGCAGATGTTCGGGTGAAACAAAGTCAACGGCCGCTTTGATACAACTGTTCAAATTGCGGACCTGAGCACGCATTATGTCGATGCGTGTTCGTGTAGATACCGGGAAAATGAAAACAAACCACAGGGACGATTTTTAGCGAAAAATATTCGAATCAGTCCATAGCCACGAAGTCTAGATAATTACTGAAATTCACATAATTACCTGAAAAAATGACCAAGGAATATTGATGAATAAGTGCACAATCATTGTCCCAAGATGATCTTTTCCAAAGTACCCTTGCATATTACTGACGACTAGTGGCCAAATATCAGCCCCGAATCAGATTTATTACGAAAACCAACCAGACGTCGGACACGTACACAGTACACCTATGCGAACCCGCCTCAGACCGTAAACACCTCAGGTTCAGTGCACACCGTGAGGGTTAGGCCCAACGAATCAGAAAACGTGATCAGCACTGACACTGAGTCCAGTCGTCGGATTGACGGATTATTGTTGGTCGAACGGATCCTAGAATAAACGTGCCTGACATAAATCTGAGTCGTTGTGTAAGCCCTTCCGCGTAATTTGACGAGTACAATGCCCAAACTTGGGAAAACAGCGAAATTGTTCCAGGGACTCGACCGTCGACGGTCATAGGACCATTTACTTTGCACATACAAGCGTGACAAGGAAAACCAACTGCCTGAAGAGTCGGTCACCATTGCGCCCTAGAGGACAGCGACGCTAAGCAGGGTAAAGAGATGACAATGTTTCGATATCGAAACAAAATTAAATACGAACAAAATTTAATCAACAATATTTCGGAAGAAAGTAAACAACTTCACCGTCTGCGAGGAAATTCGTAATAGGCCAAAGAAAATGGGTCTGCTGAGAACACAAAAAATGCAACCGATCGAAGACGACCACCGGCGATGTAGCAACTCGCACTAATTGACGGCACTTCGCTATCGACCGGCTCGTTATCACGCCCGACCTATTGGGATCTTATGTGGTTCGGCGCCACGCCAGGTTTCAGGATCAAGATTGCTGGTTTTCCCAATCTCCGTGTAGTGGGTCTTATCAGCTACGGGGTATGACCGTTCCAATACACCCATGCAGGATGCCTTTCACAAAATACTTGCGCTATCAAATCAAACTGACAATGCCCAAAATAACTGGATAATTTATCGCCCCAGTTTGATTGCCTCATAAATCCGTCGTGAAAAGGCATCGTATCAAAATGCTCCATTATAAGTTAGCCTGGGCTTAATTACTAGAATGTAGACCATAGACTATACCATTCCCACCTGATTCCGGAATTAGGTAAGTTTCTTTCTTATTTATGCCGAGAGTATTCGGGCTTTATTGGGAAAGAACAAGTTTGTTCTTAACAAGACCTGACAAATGTACGTAAGATGCAGGATAATGCACAAACAATCAGTACAACTTACGCTACTTACGCCAAATGTGCCCATGTGGGATGGATCACGTTTCAAACCTACATGAACCAGATCTCAATTGACCGACTAGATGTTAGTTCCGAATGGTTTTAGTATAATCCCGAGTGAGTTTGACATAATTCCAAAACAATGCGGGAAGTGGTGTGGTCCCGTTCGGCGGTTTGTCAACCACACCGGGATCATCAGACGCTTCGTTTGTCCTAAGTTTCTGCTCCACTCTCCACGAACGCCCTGTCGTCTGATCACACACGCGAAAGCGCGCGTCTAGTCACTGAAATTTTCTTTTCTGTGAGTTTCTTTTAATCTATTATTTCCCTATCGTTGTGCTTATATCGCTATCTCAAAAGTAAAATAAAAGTAAACATAAAAGAATGAAATGTACATGAAAATTAACGTCGGTCCGGTGAGAGTTTGTAAACGGGCGCATCACTGGTAGTAGCATCTATCCGTTTCACTTTGAGCCCTAACCCAAACTCGTGGATTCCAATCCGGAAGTCTAACACGCCCTACTCCCTTAAACACATCGACCAGGGTCGTGGAAGATTTTGGCTGTGTCGTGGACTGTGATTCATCCAACCACTAAATGGCTGATAGAACAATGAACATAGAGACAGTCTATTTCGGAGTACGCACGGCATCCGTATCAAACAGAGAAATCTATCTTGATTCACCACCTGTTTCTAAGATGCTACGCTCAACCTCAGCACTGCTGACACAATGTTCCCGTTGTATTCAATAACTGCCGTATATCTTCCGTCCAATTTTTCTGGCTTCAAAAACGTTGCACAGTGTTCAAATAAGATGAAAAAACATGATACGCTTTTTTATGACGCCACACGCATGAGTGTAATGGAATCGGGAAGGCCCCACAGAAACTAGAGCAACTAACAATCATGAGCCTGAAATCCAGAATGCCATAGAACCGCGGTATGGTCCCATAAGACTAGATGTGATAATGAGCCGGGCGGCAAAGAGTTACCGCCTGCCACTAAAGTGACCGGCGGATCTGGGCTTGGAATCTCCAATCTTCCTGTTGACAGGGTTAATCCACTGGAAGCAAGGCCGATCGTAATTTAAAACATGGCCTCTAGGATTATCATAGTAAACAGTTAAGTCTGCTCATTTCCATCTAATTTCCCTCGGCCTTCGGAGATCTGCAAATATGGAACCGTGCACACGCAGAGAGAGACAAGGAAATCAATTTTAGTGAAAAACGGTCCAAACTACTACTAGCCTGATCATGTTCAAGAGTGTCCTTCGAAAGACTGGTGATGAAACATTTGCGCGAGCATATGAGCGCTGAGGCCCGTGCTCCCGAAACTCCGCCAGTAGTTACGCAAACTGCCCAACTGAAAAGCTCCAAAATCGTAAGCCTAACAGTTACGTACTCGTACGACCACATCGGACTTTTGTAAACACATCTGATCCTGAACGATCAAGCCAATGGTAGACTAACACCACAGATGACTCGGGTTGAAAGAGACCAAACCGGCTTTATACGTAAACGATGTTACCTTGTCCAATACTCGATTATCGGGAGAGATGAAGCCAACAAATGATCAACCGTGTTTGCAGTTTTCTATCTCGGAAACAGATTAATGCATATCTGATCCGATCTTTTGGCATCACTTACAAACCTAAAGACAGTACACTAAATAAAATGAGTAAAACTGGAAGTAAACCGTCTTGAAAATCAGTGGACAATCACGTGAATCATCGACTGACCTGATGAGCCGCCCCGGCTGGGATGAATACGGCATCGCCACGAAATTGAACAATAGTGCACGGTAGGACACCGGTGCACGTGTATAATCGATCTAGCAGTGGCTGATCTAAATAGAACAACTGATCGTGAATCGGATCACTGCCCGGTTCCAAAGGAGCACCATTCTCTTCTTCTGTGATTTGCGTAAGAAAATCGCGCAAAATGGGCATGTCTTCCGGGAGAAAGATGTGCCACAGTGCACCGGGTGGTCCACAATCTGTCACAATAAGAAAAGCACAAAAGTCAGCGAAGAGTATCGTAAATATGAATTTCCTGGCCGTGAAGTGTAACCATCGTACTGAGAAGTGAGCAGCGAATGAACGAAACAAAAAGTAGAATATGTGTCAGTTGATTTGGTCAATTGTCGGTGGGAGTGGAACATTCAGGAGACCTCGAAGAATCCCGCGTTCCGTCAATGACTGATTTCGCAAGCCTAACAAAGGCATAAATCAAAAACTCAGACGTCTCAAAACTAATGCAATACGAAAATTCATTGCAAAGTAAATCACTGACAAGAATGGCAAGCCTGAGCCAGTTGCTTGACATTCATGAACGCCACTACAAGAGACCATGAGAGCATTTCAGATTCCTGTGATTTTTCGAAACTACAGTTGTACGGAAGATGGTTGGACGACAGCCAGCTGAGACGGCAGCAAATGAATGCCATGAACCTGCAGGACGTATGGGAATCCGGAAGTGACCAAAGTGCATGTAACGACTTTTGCATTGACAAAACAGAACCAGAAGACCAGGGATGGCCACCCATCGCTGGTGGATCATTTCGGCTCCCGGTCTGAACAGTCACGAAGCTCTGTGCTCAGCAAAAGATTCCAGGTGGTCTGTTTGAAAACTTGACGTATTGAGGATTGCTTATCACTGGTGATGCATCCAAACGCCAGTTTCGGGATTGTTTAGTATGACCATGCGCATGATGTTAAAGGTCGTCCCGAAAACGTTAATGTACATCTATATATAGCATAATGAATATTGTTAGGTGATGTGCGTACGTGAATGTGTTAGCAGTCGGTATCAACTAACTATCCGTTAATTTGCACCACGGACAAGACGGAATTGATAGTTCAAACTACTGGTAGCTATGAACTGAACCACGGAAGCTGCCTTATGTGGCTTCTGAGTGATCATCGCTATCATCATCATCATTTTCGGTACTACTCCATTGAGCCCTAGTAGAGAAAAGGACATGAAAGGCATAAGTGTGGGTTACACACACACAAACACACACACACACACACGACATCAAACTACACGGGATAGATCGCAAAGATGCTTTTTGAGACAATGTGGGGAATTCCGCTGGACACTAGTCGTCGATCTGAACCAATGATGAATCCTTTTTGAACAGCCTTGGCGAAAAGACCAAAAAATTTTCTCATGACCCCACATGCGAAACTTCTAATCCGTTCGTATTTGCACATGAATACGGGTTGTTAGGTGTGAGGAAGTGCAGTAACCTACCAGTTAGTCCGACGCGAGCTTCCATCGACCGATGCGACTGTTGCAAACCTGAGGACTGTACTCGGCGATTCCAAGCTGTGGCACGATCGACAAAAACGCGATCTACTTTTGCCAGTCGCATTACGTTGAGCACAGCTTCCGCATTCGCCGTGCTCTCCTCGATCGTATCAGATGGATGACCCACATAGAGCAGTATATTTATAGCATCTGCGATGTCCACATGAAGATTGGTGGTACCCATGGAACGCGAACCCCCGGTTCCGTAGGCCACGTACAATTTTGGTCCAAGATCGGGGCAGACGAAAAATGAGGCCAAACGAGAAGCCAAATTCAACTGACCATCACGACATGTGTACTCGGGCATGGGTAGATTATTCATCAGATCAGAAAATCGGTTCGGCTGGAGCTCGGCAAAGTCGTCCGTCGTAGGCCAGTCTTTCAGTTTAAGGCAGTAGGCACGCCCATCCTTATTCACCACACGTTCTGTCAAGGAAGAGAAACAATGTGCATGACCCACTGACCAGAGCAAACTGAGCAATCACTCTCTATTTTTGTTTCCAGTGGAGAAAAACGGTTTATAAACGACCGAAATACTGGAAATATCTAAGGTTCGGAAGCGCGAACAGAGCGCTGCGAATAATTTATCTTTTCCATCACTGATCTGGACGCATTAGTATCAAAATTCAGTCAACAACGCTGAAATGAATAAGATGGTCTCCCCGAAGCTGATTTACTTACTTGATTTTCTTTCGAATCCCTCCCAAAATGTACGCAGCGGATAGCGTGTCAGTTCGACTCCTGTGGCACAGTCCACTAACGGTGTGCGCAGTGAACCAAAATCCTCCGCAAAACGACGTGGGGTCCAAAGATTTGCATCGAATTTCTCCTGACAACCGGACACGATAACTGGACGATTTTGTCTCCATTCGTGCTGTGGAAAGAGAATGAACAAAATCACACGCACGTTGACTGTGTGGGAACAGACCACCTCCCCTTCCCAATGGTAAAGGGAGGCGAAATGCTCAAAGCCAAATGATAGGTGGCTCCGTATACGTAAACAGAAGCGATATCAATGTTTGGAAAGAGGCCTATTGCAAATAGAGAAGAAAGACTCAGTCAGATAACAACCGAAGTCTATCATATTCTCTATATCGTACGGATTGCACGGTTCCCGTTATTTCCTCATCTGACTGCTTCTTTAAGTAGCCAAGCTCCAGTTAGTCATAAAAAAGTTCGGTTACATTAGCTTATTAGTACGTGTTATGTCCAAAATACCAGTGAACAGAGAAGGAAGCACACAAAACGATGCATAATGAAAAATGAAGATAACGGCGTCTACCCGCGTGCAATGAAATTTATCCAGTCCGACAAGGTAAAATCGCAAGCAAAAGTGCAAGAAGCATTACTGCGCGCAAGAAAAATCAATCTGTTATCTAATAGCATATACGTGCGTGTTCCCCTAAACCTTCATGATTCTTTCAGAAACAGCACAACAGTAACTGGACATTATATATATATATATATATATATATATATATATATATATATATATATATATGCGTTTGACGCAAATTATGAGCTTCGCGAACACTAATTGTAGGCAAACACGTGAGCGGCACTCGGCAGTCATCAGAGATGAGAATGGCTTAAAAAAAAAACAGAAAATTACAGTCACTCCAGATATTACATCGGCTAGCATTTCGAGTAAGCAATAACCGAAATCACCAAAATGGTCTCCTGACAATGATCAATCTGTCAGCACCTAGGGGCTCTTAGCTTTAAGGGCGAACTCATGCTTAGGGCTCAGTGGTTCTGAACCGGTTGCCTAGACGATTGTCTGTCCTGGATTCTTTCAATTGTGTGTGTGTGTGTGGTCGAAGCGAACCTGGATCGTGTGGTTGTGCGCGTGTGCATATGAGTGCAGATACGTTTAGTATCTATCATCGGATTTCTCTCTGCTTCATTTATCCTTGTGCATATGTCCATTTCACTTTTCCTTGCTAATGCTAGGAATTTAGGAATTTCCAAATGAACACTGACGTAAGCCCGATGACCGAAAAAGTGAATGCAAAACAATCAGAAGCGACGGGCGGCATGTTCCAACAGATCCACGATGACGATGCTCGATGCGGTTGTGATGTTCGTTTTATTCTGTCAACGGTCGATTCGAATTGTCCGGTAGCCTCAGTAAAACTGTGAACTTGGCAAATGATAGTGGTCGGAAGTTAAAAAAAATCAAACTCCAATGAAAATTAAGTCGTTAAAAATGAGCGGGAAGCTCCAAACAAGATGAATAGGGAAACAGATAAACAGACAAACAGACAGACAGACAGACAGACAGACAGACAGACAGACAGACAGACAGATAAGTAAACCGACAGACTGTGATAAGGATGGACGTTGGACCACCCAATCTGTGTGGCTTAAAAAGAAACATTTTTTCCACCGGAATCTGGAAAAAAAGAAAAACGGTTACTGTGCAAGCATATTACATGTATGCGTGCCGCATTTAAAGGAGGAAAATTCTGACAACTGAAACACAGTAAGTCCCCACTGTATGTCGCACCTACGTGGAAAAACTGCATAATCCGAAGCAAACGCGGAAGTAGATCGATTGAACCGGCCTGGGTTGCCTTTCGATAGCGGACGGGAGACAACCAACTGGAACACGCCGGATTTTGCTAATATCAATGTTATCCTCGCAATAGTGACTATTAGTGCTTGGAAAATGTAAGAGTGACACTGAGGTTGGGAGTAGCCTAATGAGTCACAGAAGTCGATCCCCGGAAGGCTCAGTGAGTACAGCTTATTCATGAACCACGGGTGATCACGAATCAACTCCTTCAATGTAAGATCGTTTCGGAGATCGTTAATTGCTGAAAGACGGATAGTGGAGGTGAGTCCATGGCATAACAAAAAGATGTGAAAACCCTAACTAATGAGCGGCTTCGAATAGGAGAATTAAGACCACCGATGCAATGATAAGTTGATTGGAATGTGGATTGTGCCAACGGCGTTCAATACTCCTTTCTCTGTTTTGTTTCCGTACTGTGGTTCGGGTCATATTTCTTATCCAATAGGCTGATTATCAGAGTAGAAGACTCAGCGGTCCATCTCCAGCCGAGTTTCATTGTTGATTTGAAGTGTTTAACTGCCGTAAACCCGAAAAATTCGTTGGCCTTTTGTGTAGATGTATCATTTGAATCTCGGTCGACCTCGGATGAGCTTTGTCGCACTGAGCAACTAATGTTTCGGTTTGGCTAGAATTTATGATTGGACATAAAGAAAGGCACTTCAGCAAAAACTGACTAGTTGATTTTTGGCAGGCGATGTGCATAACTTATCTGCGAGCTAAGAGCTAGTAACATCCAGATTGAGATTCAACAGATCTCCCGAGGGGATGGTAGGGGACTTCGCTAATATGCAACGGTCGACGGAACCCTTTCATTCCAAGCGTTTAATTTACTCTGTCCACTGACTTAGTAATTTTAATATAATCACTATCACGTCCAACTATTCATTGTTCTTCGTTCATTTGATAACTGAGCAGACGATACTGGCAGCAGGTAACCGAAATCGTAGTGCATCGGTAAAAATTATCAAAAACTGACCTTTGCATTGAAAACTCATGAGATACAAAAGCGCTTTGGAATCGAATTGTGGTAAAAACAGTACGGTGAAAAACTCACTTGAAAAGCCAACAAGGTGCCGGGACTGTCCGGATGGTGAAGCTGAAGCACGCGGTATTTTGGATTTGCTCGCGACCCGGCCGGAGAATCACCATCCATGAAAATTGGGGGAATATTGGTAGCGAGGTCAGACCCGGGTCGGCAAGCTGGTGGCGATTGTTGGTCCGGTTTATGGATCCACGTGTGTGGTGGCAAAAGGACACCGACGGTGGATGAATCTAACGATCGCCGTGCGCTGGTTTCGACACCGCCACGGCGATCGTACACAGGAGCGTCCGGCATCAACCCTTCTTGTGCGTTGTCCTCCTTCAGGCTTTCTTCACACTTCTTTATAGTGGATGTGGTCATACCGGTCTGAAGGGCCAGATCAGCCAACAGATCAAGGGAGGAATTCTCTACAGCAGAGGCACCACCGACATCACCAGCAGGAGTTTCGTCGCCCGGTCGAGGGAGGTTTTCATCCGCTGATAGGTGGTCAGTTTTGGAAGTTACCACTGTTTCATTCGCCACACATCCGCAGCCCAGTCGAATTTGGTAATGCCGAGCAATTCGATGGACACGATACAATAGCCTTCCGACTGTGCATGCAGGAAGCAAGGCAGTAAGGAGAAGGCGCTCTGGGTCATGATGCTGCCGGGTTGTCGTGCACGAAGACCAGCCCATGAGACTAGCACCTCGAGCTGAACGGAAATCAGGAACGGTAGAGATGCAAACAAAAATTCGTTTAGATGAATGCGTTTGCTTACGACAGCAATTCAAGCGGACCATTCAATTCCACCAATTCGTGTCTAAAAGAATTAGTTTGTCAATTCCAAGCCATGATTTGTTTTTGAATTTCGTAAAGGAAAGTTCCGCTGCTGTAATTGCACGTATTACAATGCAGACATTAGAAAAGTGTCCATCAAGTAGCATCAAAATCAATGTTGCTGTCATGCATCTTACCTTTGGAATGCTTTGATCTATTTCGATCACGACCCACTGCCTCATCCACATTGCTTTCATCTGACTCAGTGATATTAGCGGCCTCCTTCTGACGTGCCTTGGCCTCTTCGCAGCAGTGCACACAAACGGAATAGCCACATTTTCCACATACCCAATGAGTATTGAACATGGTGGTCTCACAAACGTCACACATCTCACGAACTCCCTTCACTGGACGTTTCCATGCCACAGCGCTAGTGCTGGTCGTGTTTGGACGCAGGGAACTAGCCGTACCGGAGCGGCGAGACAAAGAACCATTCTTTGGCGGCGCCCCTGGGCCGCGAGGTAGTGGTTGGTCACGATTCCGATTTCCGGTCAGGATGGCCAGTTCTTGTCGAAGCAGGCGACAGAAAAGAGTTCCTGATCGTTCCAAAATGTAACGAGCTGCACTCACACTGAGTGGTGGCAAGACTGGGGATAAAAAGAAGTGGTTTTGATGGCATTAATATGACGTGGTCTCTACCCCAAAACAACCACTGTCAATGTGGTCATGAATATGAATGGGATGAAACACGGCTGGGATTGAGATGAGGGACAACTGGGAAACACATTCAGATCTTATCATCGTCATCAATCACCGTTAAACAGCAAGGCAAGCCAACTGGCCGCTGCTTTTTCCCCAGAGTCATATGTTGCCATAAAAAGAATGAATAACTAAAGAGAACAGAGAGTGGACTTACAAAAAACGGGAAACGACAAGAATGCCGCCGCAGCCAAAACACGGTACAGCCTAACTGTACAAACGCAGTTTGTCAATCATATTGATTGGGTAGAAAATAACAGCACGCTTACCATTATTCAAAGGTTCGCCGCGAAATCCGACAGCCAGATGACGGGTCTTAAGGAGCCCAAACACAAAAACGACAGACTGCTAATTTACGTAAGCACGTTATATATATTCTTATTCATCCAGGCCACGTCATATGTTGACTTCCAATTCGGTTCTTCCACTCCTTGGGAGAAACGAAAAATACGGCGCGATATGGCAGACGAAAACAAACAATTCGTAAAACACGACCCAACCACCATAGTCTAGTAGGCTTCATACGCTGAGATAAGGTATTCTCAGAATTGCCACCTAATACTAGATTCCGGACTTCCACACTACTCACCCGGTCACTCTACCCAATCCTAACGAGAACTACATAGGTATCGGTGATCGAAAACCTTCAAGCAATCAACATCGACACGCACGCTCCATGTCTCCTAAACGTATAACAGAGCTGAGCACACTGTGGCACAGTACACACGACCTTCCAAATTCAGTGAAATATCAGACCGACGCCACAAGTGCTTCAGTCTAGCGTAAGCCGCTCGACTCTTGGATATACTTGCGTTTACCTCTACTGCCGAGCTACCATCGTTCGACGCACAGCTACGAAGGTAAATGAAAGATTCGACTCTACTTTCACCTCCGTTGGCGAGTCAAGAGACACCCCCCCCCCCCGAGGATTCACAGCTGCGGACATCAGACTAAATAAGTTAACGTGCAACCAGCTAAACTGATCCTTGGAGTGCTCAGCCCAACGGTCCAGCCTTTGTTGTCTACCATGGGTGAGCTCTCCATTTCTATCACACACGATTTCACTAACCGAAGTTCGTCGTCCATCGGTGTCACGTATAGGCTTAAGCACTCTTTGACTGTTATCTGAAGCGGCCACTACTTCCATCTCTTAGGCTACCTTAATCCATCAGTTTTCACGGTCGTCAATTGACGCTGCACCTGTCTGCGAATCTTATTCCCCTCCTTGCAATTAGGGAGATGGCGTTTTTTACTCCATTAGGCCCAGCGACCCTTGTGAGATCCAGTGTACGGAACTGGTTTTTAAAGGGGTAAAGGCAATTACTGATCTTAAAAGGGTAGAGTGAAATGTGCCCATAAAAATGGATTCTTTCAATATTAAGTGAGATAGTAATAATGAATGTTAGTGAATTTCTGGTTTGGACGAGATAGATCTGAACAACAACTAACTGGTAGATAGTTCTAGTAACAATAAAACTAAAGAAAAATCAGATGCAACTGATTACCTGGATGATGCATTTCCCACAATGATCGATCGTCCGCACTGGCCTCGGTTGAGTGACAAAAGTCGGCCAATTTTAGCAGACCCCGGTTATTGAACACCAATCTGGACAGATGGGAGGAAATGAAAAACATGAGCAGGAGAAATGTTGTCATAGGGTCTGAGCGGTTTGACTCCGTTACAATTAATGCTGCCATCCGGACTGTGGAATTGAACAGCCACAACACCGAAGGATCAGAGAAGCCTTTTGGGGCTCAGTTTTTCGAAAACTTTAACAAACACTGGGTTTATGTGACTGCAAAATCTACATCAGCGCAAACTCGAATAACCACCTAAAAAGTACACTTGTATGCGTGTGCATGTGTGTGTGTGTCTGTGTGTGCGGTTACTTATACAGAGAAATGCAACAAGGAAAACAATGTTTCGAGACCATGAAAACTGGGTGTTTATGACGTCACCTGTTGGCAATTGCAAACAAACGATTGGGTCCACTGTCTCACGAAAGATACTTTGCCCTTACGAGTTCCCTGTGGGCTACGCCAACTGATATTCGATTCACATGCACTGAAATCCCAGTGACCACGCATAGTCAGTTCTTAACGCCGAACTTGCTGTGCTCATGGCACATAACGGTGATGACGGTGAATGCATACGCATTTAAAGTTCCTTGTTGGATCATATTTAAGCGATACGGGTTGGCCTAATTTGGCCTGGTACACTCGCCTAACTGATGATCCGCCAGGTAATGCTTTTGGAAATTGAGGAGGAAAGACAGTACGAGGAGAAAAAATCGGTATACAACTGTCAGCAGATAGATCAATGTCTCGTGGCGCGTATATGGTGCATACAGACTTTTGAGCGGACGACATCCATTGGTCACTGCCTTGTTTGCATGGAATATCGCGCAAGTCAACGAATTTGTCACGAGTTGAATTAGAAACCATACCATATCCTACGCTATTTCGGAATTATAATTCTTCAGGTTCATGTCAAAAGAAATTTGGGACCTGAATCCGAACCCAATGGGGCTGCTCGGGAAGTTCTGGATTATCGATATTTGTGTCGAGGTCAAGCAAAAAACCCGTACCGGGCGGTCCATTTGAAAGACAGTGAGCACGTTCCTCTAAATGAGCTTCCCATTATTGGTCGAAGGAAAGGTGATTCGATGGTTAATCAACTGGTCGAATAATCACCGCGTCCATAGTGGGATATGACAGAGGAAGAAAAATCAGTCGCTCAAATAAGATTTCATGGCCGACTCAGTGAAAATATCTGCTCATCAGTGATAACGAGTCACGCGACTAATGCTATCTGCACTGAAATAACCGTTAGGATAGTTTAGTTTATTCGCCAAGAATTCGGTACGCAAACTTAAGAACAGATTTATACATAGGCAGACAGACGAAGAATAACGACCAAATAAAGAAAATAGGGGCAGATTGATTGGCTCATGATAAAAACCTACTTTCGAAATCCCCAAAATCGACAGAAAACTGATACTGGAGGATTTCCACCACCACCCCCAACGCTGCCACCACTCCCACCAGGTGGATCGGAATAAGACATGTTCGATACTGCAATCGGTGACCCGCTTGCTGTGCCAGCACCCATAACCTTTTTAGAACGCAATTTATCGCGATCACGCGGCCTTTCCGGTTCGTTTCCGGTCCTGTCCACCTGAGAATTTCGACCGTTTGTGGGCCGTTTGAACTGTCCATCCCTGTTAGATGCGGTCGGAAGTGATGCTACGGTCGTGGAACCCCGGCCGGGACAAACGGATTCTACACCAACTGTACTGTTGTCATCCGCAAACTGAGCACCACCGGACTCGCCATTGAGCGATGCGTCGTAATGTGCGCCAACTTTCAGCTGACGGCAGGCACGACATTTGGGCACCTGTTTCAATCCTGGGTCGTTGCAACTGACCAACTGGACGAACGGAAGTTGAGTACGTTTGTAGTAGTCCAAAGAGTGTGCTGGATGCAACGAGTTTTCCGTGAGCCGTGTCACTGACAATGAAATGAGCATGAGAAAGAAGTAATTCACTGATTCACTGATTACCTGATTGAGTGAATTTGGAGATGTGGAGACTGATAGATCGATGGTCTGACAAAAGGAAGTTACCTTGAACCTAGAATATTTCGACAAACAATTCAATGAATTCGCCTAAAAGAATTTCGAAATTACGAGCTGCAACAGCAAGAAACTTAACAGTACATGTGAGGAGAGAATGCAGCCGTGGATGCTTGCCATATGCAAAACATGACCCAACCACCATAGTCTAGTAGTAGGAGATGGCGTTTTTTACTCCATTAGGCCCAGCGACCCTTGTGAGATCCAGTGTATTTGATGAACCCTAGATCTAGGACCACGAGCGAACAGTGCTGCCGCATGCATCGCCTGCTTGATTTGGTCCCAGCGCTCGTCTACATTGCTGCTCGTCGAAGTTCTTAGTTCGTCGGATAGTTCTTGTTCATAGCTGATGCGAATAGCCGAATGAATCAGAGAGACGTTCAACGGCCAATCGGGTTTGTGGTCTGCGTCGATGGCCGTTGAGCTGCAGAAAAAATGGCATTAAAACTAACGCATGACTCAGTTCAACGTACGTGGTCCAGGTCCAGTACGATCTACAGTTCTGGGCAGAAACGCACCAATGGTAGCTTACTGCAATATGGTCGATCTGTCTCAGACTACCCGTCAAGTCAGAGCGCCAAGTCGTTGTGCGACGCGAACTGTGTCGAAAATTTGTGCTAGACAGGAATAAATGATAGCCCGCACAAAACCAGAGAACCCTTCCCCCGCTATCTGTTCGCTGAGCAGACAAGGCACAGCGCCCACCTTAATAGGCTTCCCTTACACCCAGTTGTCAACCTTGTATATCAAAATCCCTTGCCACTACTACAATGTCAGAACCTTTGCTCCTCCGAACAAGAGTGACGAACTCGTCACAAAACTCGTCTTTTGGCGTGTCAGCACTGCAGTCTATTGGGACATAGGCCGAGATGACAAATAAACTGCGCTTAACACAACTATTCTTCGGGACGCCGACTGACCCCTCCAGCCTCACGGCACACAACGACTGTTAACCGAGATCCAGTCTAAAAGGACCGCTTCGACCTTCTCACTTGAGACTATTCCTAAACCGCGTTGATCCACAGCTTAAGCTGCTTCGCCTCCCGAAGTGTACAGGAAATATCTTCATGAGACATTAGACACAGCTAGTTGAATTACTCTATTCGAACCCTGATTTCGTGTTTCACTAACACAGCAGACATCAATCGAAGGTGCGAATAGAGTAATTCAACTAGCTGTGTCTAATGT